>RJWJ010002198.1:0-106786 GCA_004363605.1 Indri indri
ATGAACTCCTGTGGATAAAGCAGTTAATCATGGGAACCACTTGGATCACTCGGGTCTGGAGGATTTTGGCTTGAGAAGAGTCGGCATTGTGCGTTGCATTGTGACATCACTGGGCCGCCTGGACCAGTTGCCTGTTGAGCCCCTTCTGGAATGCCCCATCAGTCCCTTTCCCGGGCACATCCGGCCAGGCCCTATGAGGCGTCCATGTCATCATCGAAGTTACACTGGTGTGATGACCTCACCAGAAGGAAGACATCTCGACCCCAGAGCGCACTGCTGGTGTGTCAGGAGCCCCGCCTGCAGTCTCCATCCTGCAGGGGCTAAAGGGAAGGTTTTCTTGGTCACATGATTTGTCCTGCAGCGAACTTCTGTATGTCACATGAGCGGCTGATGAAAGTTAGTAAAAGCTGAAATAAAGTCTTAAATCGTCCTTGGCAACTTTCCCTGCAAAGAGAGGGAATGACAATGGTCAAAGCGGAACTCCTGCCCTGTGTGAGAGATGGGACAGGAGCACGAACACCTGCCATCTGTTGGGACAAAAGCTGACACAAAACTTTGTATTAGTTGTATGTATATATAAAATATCTCCTGACGTAATGTTTTCAAGGGAGTGTGTGTGCTTGCAAATGAATAGACCCAGAGTCCGTTCATTCCATCAAGCACTTTGAGCACCTGGTGTGGGCCAGGCCCCACCTGAGGACCTGGTGGTGACCAGCCAGCCTTGCCCTGGTCTCGTGGGCACTTAGTGCCTGGTGCGCCGCTGTCCAGCAGAAACAGAATGCCAACACCTGGGGAATTTTTCTAATAGTGACTTAAAAAAATAAAAAGAAACAGATGAGGCCGGGCGCGGTGGCTCACGCCTGTAATCCTAGCACTCTGGGAGGCCAAGGCGGGCAGATTGTCTTGAGCTCAGGAGTTCGAGACCAGCCTGAGCAAGAGTGAGACCCCGTCTCTACCAAAAATAGAAAGAAATTAATTGGACAGCTAAAAATATATATAGAAAAAATTAGCCAGGCATGGTGGCGCATGCCTGTAGTCCCAGCTACTTGGGAGGCTGAGGCAGTAGGATTGCTCGAGCCCACGAGTTTGAGGTTGCTGTGAGCTAAGCTGATGCCACGGCACTCGCCCCAGGCAAGAGAGTGAGACTCTGTCTCAAAAAACAAAAAAATTAAAAAAAAAAAAAGAAACAGATGAGATCGTGATAATACATTTTATTTAGTCCTCTGTATCAAAGCACCATTTCGCTATCTAATCAACATAAAATCTAGTGAGGCATTTAGATCATTTTCTTCACACTGACGCTTCCAAATCGGGTATGTATTTCACATGTCAGCGCTTCTCCGTTACAGTTGGTGGAACTGTCACCGGCCTCGGGTTCTGGGACTGTCGCAGGAGCCCACCTGTGAGATGCAGAAAGTCCTGGATTTCGGTGGTAGGTATGGAAGTTGCGGGGGCAACTACAAAACCTTTTGTACTTTGTATAGCCCAAAAAGTAGGGGCCTAAAGCCACATAGTTTTTCGTGTCCAACAGATGTGCCCAGATCGTCCGCCTCACGTAGTCACCGCTGCTGCTTTTCCCAGTCGTCAATGTTGACAGCAATGACTCTGGGTCACAGCGACAAGTGTCCTGTGCACATTCTGACTTATGGGTGCAATTTAAGTGCTTTCTGGCCACGAGCGTTAACTGTCAGTCTTCGATGTTGCCTGTGGGTTGTGCTTCCTACTAAGATAGCGCTGGTTTAATTTTTAGCATTGTGTGTGGTGACCATGTTTTCTAAGAATTCAGATAATGAAGATGGAAGTGATTACCATACCAATGCCAGTGTGACCCAGTCATCCCCGAGGGAGGAGCCCAGCACCTGTTGGTTTAATTAATAACTACGGAAGGACACACAACCGGATTTACGGAGGTGAATGACCGACACAGAGCATCCCACACAATTTGCAGAAAAGAATTTGGGGTTGGGTGTGGTGGAGAAGGGGATGAAAGTGGGTTTAGAGACGCCAGCTCAGGCAAGAGCTGATGAGACAGGCAAGTTCTTCTAGATCAGTCTCAAGCTTTTTCATCTCCTGAAAAGCCGCCAGCGCTCGGTCAGAACTGCTGGCCTCTGGACCCTCGGGGCCCACCATAACTGCGAACATGCAGCGTCACCGCATTCCCGTGATGGCCATGGGAAACTGAGGTCAGAACTCACATGTCCCGTGGGGAACTAAAGGGGAGGTTTTGATGACCATGTGGAGCTGACCTGCTGGGTGTCACCAACAGTGACGCTTTCGACAGCGTGTTGTGAAGCCCAGCGAGGAAATGTTCTCCAGATCTCAGGTACTTCGACTTGGAAAAGAGAGTTTCAAATCACCTTCTCAATGTCTATGAAGATTTTAATGAAACCCCAGGAGGCATCAAACAAACAATTGCTGACGTCTTGTCCAAATGCAAACTAGACTTTGCTGGTCTCTCTTCATGCTTGGCAACACTGCAAATGTAAACTCTGGGAAACTCAGTCTGTTGTCTTGTTACCACGAAACAAGACGAAAATGTTTTACCTGCCCAGTGTCCTGCACACCTTGTGCACGATGCGATCAAGGTGAGATTTACTTCCGGTGGCACTGGGGATGTCATCATGACAGTTTTGGTCATCTTCTAGGTTCCTCGAAATGCTGAGTACAGTGAGATTTTTGACTTTATAGAAATAGAAAAGGACAGCTGCCTTAACATTTCCTACACGAGAGCTGTTACTGCTGTCAGTAGAAAAGATGTGAAGATGTCTGCCTATCATAAAATCTTATTTTTCAAAGTATGGGACAAGAAGAATGTCCTTCTCCACTTTGGAAATACACGGAGTTGAAAACGGAGAAAGGGATTACAGGGAAACAAGTTTTACGCTTTTTCTCCAGAGCTGTCGGATGGTCTTTGAAGAGGAAACGTGGATTCGCTGACGGCACCGGCGCTGTTCGACGTCCTGAGTAGGTTGCGACAGTAACTACAGAGAAAAGACAACTCATTTTGGGGAAGTTAAGACTGCCTCGGATCTCAAAGGAATGTCACTGGGAAAGGACAGCTGAGCTTAATCTGACTTTCTCATTCCTTTACCAACTTTGATTTCAAGTCTCAGTTTCCTCTGTGCTTTAAAATGATTTTCCCTGAGAAAGGGAGGTTTAACTTACGGTGACTTCCAGTGGCCTTCGGAGTGTTTAAAGGTGGACATTGTAGACATGGATAGCCAATGCGATCGATTTATATATGGAAAGGACTTGATTAAAACACAGCTGGTTTACCAAAATAAGCCCGTAGATACAAAGTGGATGGACAGTTTTTGAGAGATGGAAACTCATTCCCACAAGTCGTAAAGCCGGTGTCGCAAGCGAGATGTCGTCATGCTGGACTGACACCAGGAATGCGTGTATCAGAGGCTGCGCAAGAGCAGAGCTGCATGTCGCTGCGAACTAGACACCTGACTGTGTTCCGCCTTCCCGCCGCATAGAGAAGGGTGTCACGGCTGCAGGCGGATCAGGAAGTGTTGTTGGATGAGGAACAGATAAAAACACCCTTCTGGATCAGGGCAGAAAGAAACACATCACAGCTATTTTTTAGTAAACATAGGCAATATCTGTTTGATTAGTCCTATTGTATTTGTATGCTACTTTTTAAAAGTCTTAGACTAAAGGGAAGAAAATATTGACATACAAAATAACTCGGGTGAATCTCGAGGGAATTACGCTGAGCAAATAGAGCCGACCTCACTAGGTCACATGCTGTATAATACCATTTACACAATGTTCTTGAAATCACAAAGTTTTAGAAAACATAGGACAGATCAGTGGTTGCCAGGAGTTAGGGATGGGGTGGAAGGTGGGGTGTGACTATGAAGGGGCCACAGGGAGAGCCCGTGGGGTCAGAACTGTCCGGGAGCGTCACCTTGGGGTGGACACTCGAGCCCACACATGAGACGCAGCCCCTAGAGCTACACACACACCAGTGAGCAGAGGTCAAAATGGGAAACTGAGTAGGCCTGCTGGGTGGTTTTGATGTCAGTGTCCTGGTTGTGACACTGTCAGGGAAATGGTGTATTATTTCCTATAACTGTATGTGAATCTATAATTATCTCATTAATTGTATGTTTATGTCTTCAGAATAAATAATGGCAAAGCCTACAAGATTTAAATATCCAATAAAAAGTTTTAAACATTTTAAAGAAATTACTATATTAGAGGACAGAAAGAAACATCAGAAAAAAGTTATATTTCTCTCATTATTCCTACTATTACTACTAAGTGCCACTGTTTTAACTAGTCCTATGGCTGTTTTGTTTAAATAATAGCATTTATCTAACAGAAAAGTAAATAATTCAGACTAAGACATGTTTATAAAGAAACACCTTTGTTCATAGTTTGTGTTACAATAATAGCACATCTGTGGACAATTATTTATTGTATCTTACATTGCTGTGTTTTGGGCAACGGGTCTGGTGTGGCTGTGTCCTGGGTTGGTGCTTGAAAACTCGGTCACCCTAAGCCCATTCCAGGTGCTCAGTAGCTTTAAATCTCGTGGTATCAGAAACAGTCTCTACTCGCAGCCTAGGAAACTCCACCCTATCAGTGTTTGTTTTCCAGAAGATGTTTCCTCCACTCACAGCCTCTCCCTTGACCTGGCAGTTCCACTTCCAGGAATTTATTCTAAGGAATATCGGGACACGAAGGCAAAGGTGGACATTCAAGAATGTTTCTCCAGCACCATGGCCTGGAGACGCCCTCAGTGTTTGCTCTCGGGAGACTCGTCTCAGCCGTCGTGATTCAGACAAGTGAAGACGGCAAGTCTCAAAAAAAAAATGTGTGTATGACTCCACTCTTGTCTAAAACAGAGAAGTATGTCAGATAATATACAAAAAGTGAATAGTGGCTATTTCTTATGGGTCACTATAGTGTTATTAGGTTTCCCCCTTTATGCTAAGAGGTTTTTTTCCCAACAACACTCGTGTATTGCTTGTGAAATGGAAAAGTAATATTTAGGTCATTAAATATGAAATGTCTGATTTTGAATCAAAAGTGTAGTTTATTATATCTCAAACAAGAAACAGTATAGTTAATCGAAGTATGCGCCTAAACCGTCAACACAGTTTTGCCATCTTAACAGTAGCTTGTTTCTGCCAGCAGCGAAGCAGCCTGGAGAGTGAGTGGTGATGAAATCGCGAAAGGTGTTTTCCATGCCTTGTTGAGAATTGAATATTTTTTCTTTGCAAGAAGTGGTCCAAAGCCTGGAAGAAGTGGTGGTCAGTTGGTGCAAGGTCTGGTGAATACGGTGGATGGCAAGAGTTTCCAAGTCCAGCTTCTGTAGTTTGAACAGCGTTGTTTGTGTGACATGTGGTCAAGCATTGTCTTGCAAGAGGATTGGCCTGTCTCTAGTGACCGATCTCGACTGCTTAATCGCAAGCATCCTCATCATTTCATCCAATTGGTTGCAGTAGACATCTGCTGTAATCAACTGACCAGGTTTCATGAAGCTGTAGGGATAATACCAGCGCTGGACCACCAAACAGACACCATTAGCTTTTTTTGATGAATATTCGGTTTTGGACTGTGTTTTGGCACTTCATCTTTATCCAACCATTGTGCCAAAAGCTTTCCATTGTCAACAAAAATCCATTTTTCATTACATGTACCAATACTGTGTAGAAATGGTTCGCCTTTATGTCGTGACAGCAAAGAAAGGCAAGCTTCAAGACAATTTCTCTTCTGATGCTTGTTTAATTCATGGGGAACTCATCTATCCAGCTTCTTTACCTTGCCCATTTGTTTCCAATGGTCCAGTATTGTTTGAATAGTACCGTCAAACCTTGCTGCTAATTCATGTGTAGGTTGAGATGAATTTGCTTCCACTACGGCTTTCAGCTCATCATTATCCACCTTGGGCTCAGGATGCCCACGTGGCTCATTTTCAAGATTAAAATCACCAGAATGAACTTCTCAAACCATTGATGTACGGTGTGTTCATTAGCCACATCCTTCCCAAACACTCCGTTGAGATTTCGAGCTGTCTGCGCTGCATTGGTTCTATGACAGAACTCATATTAGAAAATAACATGAATTTTTCACTTATTCATGGTTTCACAAAAATTTCTCTAAAAGATTTTTGAAAGATTAATCCCAATAAACAAAACAAGAAGTGTCAAAGTGAAATGTTAGAGATATCAACTGTCAAAGTTAGTACTCAAGGAAATTGGACATTTCATACATAATAACCTGTACCAACTTAGTTGCCATGGTGACAGCTGCTCTTCTCCTTGGTACCTTGATCCCTGAGTGGACATCTCCCTTCAGGCTCTGCTCAGGACACCCTGAGGCTTTGCCCCAGGAACCCACCCTCCTGGGTCTCTGTGGCTTTCTCTCTCCTCCCCTTGGAGGTCGGTTTCCGGCTGCACATTCCCAGGCCAGCCAGGTGGCCTTCACCCAGGCCCCCGGATCCAAGGCACAGGTGCAGCCTGTTACTCTCTCCCATCCTGAATCACTATTTTCAAACTTGCCCTTTTCTGTCGGAACAGGGTAAAGCCCCAAACAGGTGGATTTTACATTCCAGTGGGAGGATTCTGCCCACAGGAAGTCCTTGGGGGTAGCTCCCTCCAGATGGCCTGGGCAGCCCAGCTGGCCAGTTCTGAGCCCTCCTTCACCTCTCCGGAACCCTGGAGGGTCTCAGGGGTCAGGGTGTCCACCACTGCATCCCTGGAGAGGGTAGGTGTCCATTTCTGGGAACTGCATGGAGGAGGCCACACGTCTGCCCTAAAGGAAGGGGCTCTCTTCTCGGCCCCGGGTGACTGTGGCACGGCTGGCCTAGCCTTGCCTGATACTCTGATTTTTCAAGAGAATCTGAAAATCCAGATTTTAAAAAATGTTTAAGTCCTTTAAATATTGGCAACTCATTCATGTTTTCTTAAAATTCTGTGCAGGGCTCAACAAACAATTCTGTATTGAGTCCGCAGGCTGCCATCTGGAAACCCGGTGCAGAGACACTCAGGACTCATCCCAGACAGTCGGACCACCCACCAGGCAGTCGCCGAGGCCCCTGGGCACCAGGCTTGGGGGGGCCCGCAGCAAACAAAACAGACAAAAATCCCTTCCCTGGCGGAGCTTTCATTTCGGTGGTGGGGAGACAGACATTAAACAAAATAAATTAGTGAGAGAGTAATAAAACAAAGCCAGCAGGTGTGGGAGCAGACTGTGTAACTGCTTACCAGGTGCCAGGGTTCTTTTGGGGGGGGGGTGACAAGAAAGTTCTGGAACTGGATGGAGGTGGCGACTGCACAGCATTGTGGATATACTAAATTTTGCTGAATTGCACATTTCAGAATGGTTAATTTTTAATCTTTAAGAAATGTGGTAAAATACACATCACGTGGTTAAATGGTTTAAATGATTAAAATGCACATCTTAACCATTTTTACGTGCACAGCTCAGCGGCATTAAGCACATTCGCACTGTTGTGCAGCCGTCACCTCCCTCCATCTCCAGGACTTTTTCATCTTCCCAAACTGAAACTCTGTCCCCATGGAACAAAAACCCTCCCCAGCGCCTTTCATCCACCTTCCTACTTTCTGTCTCTGTGACTTCGACAACTCCAGGTGCCGCGTGTGAGCGGAATCACAAGTGTTTGTCCTTCGTGTCTGGCTGGTTTCACTTGGCATAATGTCCTCAGGGTCCGTCCACGTGGTCACCTGGGTCAGAACTTCCTCTGTTTTCAAGGCTGAATAACCTTCCACTGCGTGTGTCCACGGTTTGTGTATCCGCTCATTGTCGGTGGACACTGGGTTGCTTCCCGCTTTGGTTGTTGCGAACAATGAAGCTACAGACATGGGCGTGCAAATATCTCCGGGGGACTTTGCTCGCAATTATTTGGGTATATGCCCAGAGGTGGCATTGCTGGATCAGATGGTAATTCTGTGTTTAATTTTTTGAGGAATCACCACACTGTCTTCTGCAGTGGCTGCGTCATTTTGCATTCCCACAAAATGCTTAATTTTATGTTACCTGAATTTCACCTCAATTAGAAAACACGGCCCTCTGGGCTGCTGTGGGGACTCAGGTTTCTCCGGAGTGACCTGGAATCCTGGCCATCATCCATGGGGAGGGGCAGGCTCTGACGGGCCCCGAGTCTGTTGAGAAGAGTCTGAGGCCAGGAGTGGAAGCAGAGAGACCAGCTGGGAGGTGGCTGCCATATTGGAGGGCGGAGGGGTGGGATGGGCTCAGGCTCTGCATGGTTTCAGAGGCAGATTCGGAGCTTACCGATGAGTATGGGGCCAGGAGAGGGTCAGGGAGGGCTCCAAGGTTGGGGGAATGAGGAATGGGAAGGAACAGGTGCCCTTGACTGACATGAGGAGGACCGGAGGAGGAGCAGGACTGGGCTGAGATGAAGAATTCCGACTGGGAGCTGTCACATTGGAGATGCAGTGAATTCCCAAGAGGAGATGGAGACAGGGCAGTCCGGCACATGCACCAGGAGTTCCAGGTGCTCCTGTCTAGAGACGTGAGTTTGGGCATCGCTGGCTTATAGGAGGCATTGAATGTAGACAGAAAGAAGCCACTGAGGCCTGAGGCCTGGAGATCAGAGGGACGAAGGAGAACCAGCACAGAAGGGAAGAAGGAGCTTCGGGCTGGTGGAGAACTGGAGAGATGCCGCTGGGAAGGAGGGTGTGCAGGAGAGGAGTGTGGGGAGGAACCTCGGAGAGACCCGGGGGTGGGGCCTGAGAGCCCCCCGGGGGCTTAAGCAAATCGCAGGACAGTGGCCTTGACCAGGGTCATTTTGACCTCACGGTGAGGGTGGGTTCTGGAGAGAACAGGAGAGACTGAGAGGAGAGGGGGAGCACGAGAGGGGGAGCACTCTTTCAAGGAGTTTTGCTGAAAAGAGAAGAGAAATGAGGAAGCAAGTAGAGAGGAATTCTGGAGGCGTTTTGTTTATTTTTAGGGTGCAAACTATTTTACTTAGCAAAGAATCGGGAGGTGGGGCATCTCTGGGCAAGTTTGCTGAACAACCACAGTAGTTGAATAGTGCCCCCCGCATTGTGTCCCGCCGACAGCCTCAGAATGTGACCCTATTTGGACAAGGGTCTTTGCAGAAGTAATTAAGGTCAAGATCTTGAGATGAGATCATCCCGGCTCAGAGCTGGCCCTGACCCCAAGAACAAGTGTCCTCCTAAAAGAGCAAGACAGACAAGGAGAGAAGGCAGTGAAGTCGGACAGAGATTGGGTAGAGGCTGCCACACGCCAAGGGACCCAGGAGTCCCCAGTGCTGGAAGAGGCAGGAAGGGTCCTGCCCTGGAGGCTGTCTGGGTCCCTGGGTCAGCCCTTCTCTCGAAGTCCCCATGGCCATTCTTCATCCTCACGAGGGTGGAGCCTGGTATCCCCTCCTGTGTGTCTCTGCAGCTCTTGTCACTTTTGCTTTAGGGACAGGTGGTGAGTCGAAACAGAGATAGACCCCTTGTCAACAGTGACAGCATCTGGGTATGGATTTTTGGATTCTGGGTTTTGGAAAAGCTGGCTGAAGCGGGGATTTTTGCAGCTCTCTGACATGTTCCTTTTATCACTCCCTGCAGAGGCACCAGCCCTGAACCCACACCAGGACCAGGAGTGGAGGAGCCGGCCTCACCGGCCGCAGGGTACAACCACCAGCAACAAAACCATTTCCTTTGTGGATGCTTCCTGCCCAAAGCAGGAACCAGAAGCCACAGAACAGAGAACCAGCACGTGGAGAAGTCGAATTGCTTCCTTAAGAGAAAGGGATTTCCTGAGCCTGGACAAGGCTGGGCCGGGTAATTTTCCTTCACAGCAGGCCCCTCCTCCAGGTGGCACAAAGCCCCAGGGCTTGGGTTTCTCTGGAGTCAGGTTCTGTTTACGACTGAAAGGCAGAATCTGCTGCCAAATTCAAGGGTGAGCTCACTCAGAAGAAAGTACTGCTGTCTGGTGGGATCTCAGCAGAACAGGCCTTAGGTGGCCGGAGTGTGCTCTGGGGGCACAGAGCCCCCAGAGGTCCTCCCTCCACGAGCTCCAGAGACCTAGGCCTTATGGGCCATCCTGGCCCTCCAGAGTGGACAGGGTGGAGACCAGCCTGCTCAGGGGCTAGTAGCAATTGAACGTCCACTTCTCCAGTGAAAGGCCCAGGCAGGGGCTCTGGATGCACAGGGGCAGGACCATCTGCCAGAATCTTTCCCCCACACAGATCTGCTTAAACAATACATCTAATTCAAGGTTTTAACAGCAGTGTAAAGGCCATCGAAGTTCATGTTCTATTTTTTTTTTTTTTGAGACAGGGTCTTGCTCTGTAGCCAGGCTAGAGTGCAGTGGTATCCTCATAGCTCACTGTAGCGTCGAACTCCTGGGCTCAAGGGATCCTCCGGCCTCAGCCTCCCGAGTAGCTGGGACTACAGGTGTGTGCCACCACACCCAGCTACTTTTTCTGTATTTTGTATTTTTGTAGAGACAGGGTCTCAATATGTTGCTCAGGCTGGTCTCGAACTCCTGGCCTGAAGCCATCCTCCCGCCTCGGCCTCCCTAGGATTACAGGCATGAGCCACCTCTCCCAGCCCCAATGCTCTATTAAAAAAAAAAAATTAGTTTATGTATCTAAACTGTTATGGAGAGAAAAGTGGAGAGTAGATAATGAAAACCAAAGCACTAATGCCTAAGAGAAATGTCTGCACAAAGACCTGTGGGTGTTTATAGAGGCTTTATTCATAACACTAACCAAAACCTGGAAATACCCCAAATGTCCAGCAATTGGTGCAGGGATCAGCTAGCCAGCCCACAGGCCTGGCCAGCCGCCGCCTGTCTGTGTAAATGCACTTTTACTGGAACACGTCTGCTCTTTTGCTTATGTGTGTCAGAGTTGAGGATTTGCAAGAGATGGGGGGGCCCCCAAAGCTGAAAATATTTACTATCTGGCCCTTTACAGAAAAAGTTTGCCAATCCCCCAACTAGTGACGGGGACGGATAAACTCTTGGAACGTGAAACCCTGCTCAGCAGTAAGAACATTCACGTGCGGCAACATGGATGAACACGCCAAGTGAAGAACCTGGTCTCAGGAAGCTGCATCTGTGGTTGCGTTTACGAACCTGCTGGAAAAGGGAAAGCTGTAGGACCACAAATTAGTGAGTGGGGGTGGGGAGGGGCGACTGCACAGGGCCTGGGCAGGGAACTTTTCCAGGAGTAAGACGGAAACGTGCTGTATTTTGATTGCCACGGCAGTCACACAGCTGTATATATTTGTCAAAGCACATTGAACCACATATTTTAGAAAGGTGAATCTTACTTTACGTAAATTTTACTTCAGTTAAAACGTGCAAAGAGCGAAGTGATATTTGCAACATTCGGTGCACTACCAGCACGTGGAAAAGGGAACCTGTAAATTCCACGCAGGAAAAGCCAGCCCGGCAACCAGCCAGACCGAGCAGAAGGTGCATCCAGCTTTCTCCCAGTGCGGTACACAGAGGGTGTTTGAGGGCCAGGGCGGTGCACAGGGGCCCCAGAGGGGAGCCTGCGGCCTGGAGGGGGAAGGGTGCACATAGCGAGCCTGGGGGGACTGCAGGGAGGGGGTGGGGGCACGCGGTGGGGCTGGGGGGCTGCAGAGGAACGGGGTGGGGGGCACGCGGTGGGCCTGGGGGGCTGCGGAGCAGGGGAGGCTGCGCGCGCAGGCCGAGGCTCCGCGGACTGCGACTGTCTCCTGAACGACAGCGCGGGAGGTGCGGGCAGCCAAGCCTCTGGCTGCGGAGATCCAGGGGCTGGGCGGTCCTGAGGCCCCTCCTCGGGATGCGCCCCGCCCGGTGACGCAACCTCGGCTCCTACCCCTCCGCGGCGCCCGCGGCCAGCAGCCGCCCCGTCATTGGCCAGAGAGCTTCGGGTCGCGCGCTCGGGATTGGTAAACGTCTGCATTGCTCCCGCCCCGGCTCGGAGCGCGGCGCGCGATTGGCTGGCGCAGGCAGCGCGTCCTCTTGGGTCTGGGCGGCGCGGTCGAGGCCTAGGGCGGCGGCGCGAGCAGGTGAGTGCGGGCGGCCGGGCCGCGCCGGGTGCGGTGGGGCGACCGGGGCGGGGGTCGTGGTGGGGGTCGCTGGGGCCCGGGCTCAGGCGGGAGCTGGGGCCGGGGGCGCCCCTCACGGCGGGCTGCGGGCTGGGCCGGCGGGGACGAGCGGAGCCGCGGGCCCGCCAGGTCCGCCAACGGCCGCGGTCGCCCTCAGCCGTGGCCCGCGCCCTCCTCCGCCGTGGCCGCTCTCGGGGGAAAAGCGGTCAGGGGTCGCTCTCGGGTCTCGGCCGCGGGGTCCCGGCTGGGCTCGAAATGCCGGGCGTCCCGGTCCCGCGTGTCCCGTCCCGGGGCGCTTTTGCCGCCCAAATCTGGGGCGCGGGGCGCGGGCGGGTGCGGACCCCGCGCCGGGGGCGGGGCGGGCCCGGGGCACCTGCCGGGGGTGGGGACAGCTTGGTCACTGCTGCTGTCGTGGTGCGTCCCCGCACCCCGCGGCCCTGGGCGGTAAGACCCGGGCTCCGGCCGTCCGAAGGGGTCTGCTCTCCCGCGGCGCTTCGTCGTTGGTTCGCCTGGCTGTGTGATTCCGGCGGAAAACTCCTAATTTTGTCTTTTTACTCTCAGCAGTGCTGCTGAAATGCTATGCTGCTCTAATTCTAATCCTTGGTGTGAGATCTTTTGTACAATCTGCTTTTTCTCCCGCTGCCTTCGGTGTGCAGAAACGTGTTTTGATCTCTTTTCGTATGTTTTGTTGGATACTCCATAGTTCCTTTAATTCTGGAAACTCATGATCCTTAGTTGTGGAGAATTTTTTCAAGTTACTTCTATACTAGTTTTCTCTTCTTTGTATACTTTTTTCTGCGGGTTTTAGAAATGCTGTTATTTGGGCATTGGACCTCTTGGGCTGGTTTGCTAATTTTCTTGTCTTTATTTTTCATTTTCCGTTTTTGTTCCCCTGTCTAGGAGCTTTCCTTAATCTTTTCTTCCAACTCATCTATTTAGCATTTTAATTTGGCCATCATGTTTTAAATTTCCCAGAGCTCTTTTTTTTGTCCTCTCAAATTTAGCAACATGTTCTTACTTCATAAATGCAGTATTTTCTCATTCACCTGTTTTTTATTGTGTTAAAATACACATAAAATTTACCATTTGAAACTGTAGAGTTCAGTGGTATTATATTAAGTATATTCACAGTGTTGTGCAGCCATCACCACCTTCTAGTTCCAGAACTTTTTCATCACCGTAAACAGAAACCCCGTACCCACTGAGCAGGCAGTCCCACTCCTCCTCCTCTCCAGCCCCTGGCAACCACTACTCTGCTTTCTGTCTCTATAGATTTGCCTGTTCTGGATATTTCATATAAATAGACTCTTAAAATATGTAGCCCTTTGTGTCTGGCTGCTTTTACTTAAGGTAATGTCTTCCGTGTTCATCCATGTTGTAGCATGTATCAGTATTTCATTCCTTTTTATGGTTAAATAATTTTCCATTGTATATAGATATACTATTTTGTTTATCCATTGATCTGTTGTTGGACATTTGAATTATTTTCCACCTGTTGACTATTGTGAGTAATACAGCTATAAATAATTGTGTATGACTTTGAGCACCCATTTTCAATTCTTGGGGTATATACCTAGGAATGGAGTTGCTGGGTCCTATGCTGTGTTTAGCTTTTTGAGGAACTGCCAGACTTTCACAGCATCTGCATCAACAATGTGTGAGAGCTTCACTTTCTCCACATCCTTCCCAACGCTTATTATTTTCTTTCTTTCTTTTTTTAAAATTATGACTATCCTAGTGGGCGTGAAGCGGTATCTCATTTGGTTTTGATTTGCATTTCCCTCATGACATTGAACATCATTGCATGTCCTTACTGGTCATTTGTATGTCTTTGGAGAAATGTCTGTTCAGGTCCTTTCCTTGTTTTTAAGTTGGGTTGTCTTTTTCTTGACTTGTAAGAGTTCTTTATATATTCTGGACACTAGACTCTCATTGGATATATGTTTCACAAGTACTTTCTCCCATTCTTTGCGTTGTCTCTTCACTCTTGATAGTGTCCTTTGATGCACAGATTGATGAAGTCCAATTTATGTTTTTTTTCTTTTGTTGCTCATGTTTTTGTTGTCATACCTAAGAATCCTTTACTAAATCCAAGGTCATGAAGATTTATCCCTATATTTTAAGAGATTTATCATTTTAGCTCCTATAGTTAGGCTTTTGATCCATTTTGAGTTCATTTTTGTGTATGGCACGAGGTAGGGATTTAACTTCATTATTTTGCATGTGGAAATCCAATTGTTCTAGCATCATTTGTTGAAGAGACTTTCCCTGTTGAGTGGTCTTGACACCCTCATCAAAGTCAGTTGACCATAGATGTACGATCACGTTCTGGACTCTCAGTTTTGTTGTCTGTATGTCAGTTCTTATGCTGTACCGTACTGTTGTGTAGTAAGTTTCAAAGTTGGGAAGTGCGAGTCCTCCAACTTTGTTCTTCTTCGAGATTGTTTTTTGCTATTTGGGACCCATTGCAGTTTCATAGGAATTTAAGGATAAGCTTTGCCATATCCGCAAAAAAGCCCCATTGGGATTTTGATAGAGATTATATTGAATCTGTACATCATTTGGGGAGTATTGCTGTCTTAACAATATTAAATCTTTATGTCCATGAACATGGAATGTTTTTCTGTTTATGTAGGTCTTTAATTTCTTTCAACAGTGTTCTGCCATTTTCAGTGTATAAGTCTTGTACTTCTTCGATTAAATTTACTCCTAAGTTTTTTATTGTTGTTATAAAAGGAATTATTTTCTTAATTTCACTTTCAGATTGTTCATTGCCAGTGTATAGAAATGCAACTGATTTTTGTGTGTTGATTTTGTATCTTGCAACTTTGCTGAATTTGTTTATTCGAACAGTGTTTTGGTAGATTCTTTAGGACTTTCTATATATGAGGTCAGTCATCTGAGAATAAAGGTAGTTGTACTTCTTCCTTTCCAATTTGTATGCCTTTTCCCCCCTTTTTTCTTGACTAATCGCTCTGGCTAGGACTTCAGTGCAATGTTGAATAGCAGTGGTGAAAGTGGGCATCCTTGTCTTGTTCCCTGCTCTTGAGGGGAAAGCTTTCAGTCTTTCACCTTTGAATACCATGTTAGCTGTAGGTTTTTCATAGATGCCCTTTATCGTGTGAAGGAAGTTCCCTTCTTTTCCTAGTTGGTTGAGTGTTTTCATAATGAAAGGTGTTGGGGTTTGCCAGGTGCTTTTTCTGCACCAATTGAGATGATCATGTGGTATTACCTTAACTGCTGCTTAAACAGACTTTCAGTATTCAGTTCCTCCTGTATCTTGGTTCTATCTTACACCTTTACTTCCAAATGTAAACAGGTGCCACTAATTCTTGAGCCTTTTGAGGGTTCCATGATGAAAATTAGATTGTGTCTCATCGTTCCCATTGCAAATTTACAATTCACATTTTTCTGGCCTGAGTCAGTTTTCATTCTTCTGTCTAGCTTCCAGAAGTTTTTTGCTATTCTCTTCTCTCCCTTTCTTTTTGCTTTCATTAATATATGCCTTTAAAAAGTAACCCCTTTTCAAAGGGGTGCCTGCAAGAGAGTGGAAGCTAACATCTATGTTCAATACATCATTTTTAGCTGGAAATTCATGGGTGACCTATTTTCAAAGAATGCTGGTATTTAATGTAGTGTGTTGTCAGGTCATAACCATTGTTTCTGATCCTGAATTTATGATAATCACAAATGGTCTCCTCAACAGTCCGCTTTATAGCATTTCCAGATTCTGAAAATAAAGCCAATGTTAATTGGCTTTAAATTTATAGTAAATGCCATGCAATGTTTTAGGAGAGGTGGTGACAGGGTGACACCATCCTTCAGCGTCCTAATGCTTCAGGATGAACCAGAGTCCATGGAATTGTAGTGTGCCTCATAAAGCCCCCTGGTTATTCAGCCCACGTGGTCCTGAACAAATCAGAGGGCGTTCTCGCATCTGTGCTCATAAGGCAGGCTGGAAACAAGACGGTCTCGGCTGCGGAGCACCGTGACTTTGGACTCAACTTGGCGGCTGCAAATGTTCAGTGGGTAGCTATGCCGTTGCTGCCTGCTGGAGGTTGCATTATCACTTAGTTGGTTGCAAACATGCTCTAGTTTCCTTCTTTCTCCTGCTTCCTAATTTGGAACTAATCACTGTTTTGGACTGCTTTCCCCTTGGTATTCGGATAGAGGAGACTAGACCTGCTGGATCTGTGTTGGAAGCAGTTTTCATCCACTGGGCCAAAATAAACTCAGACATGACAGATGGAAAACAGAGAACATGATGTTGCTGCTTATTATGTATTATTTATTATAGTCAGATATTACAATTGGCTCTACTTCATTAAGCAACTTGTATAATTCTTCAGTTGGTCTTACAGTTTAAATTGTATCCGTAATTAAGCATGCTTGTTAGGTTGGTGCTTTTGTTTTCATCTAGTTGAATTAGGTGAGTGGCTGTAGGTTGTGAATTTTAGTTTAGGCAGTGAGATCTGTGTGACGGGCGTTTTTTTTGACATTTGTGCAGAATTAAACTGCCAGTCACGGACAAGTAGGGTGGAAGTGATCACATCCAGATGTTTGGTTCCCTGGTTCCCAGCGGGGAGGGAGAGGCTCCCTGGGGCATGTGTAGTTTGAAAACAGAGCAGCCCTTTTTCTAGTTGCTTTGTTCTTAGTCATTCTATTTATTTTACTTTGATCTTGAATTAACAATATTGGAAGATGTAAGCTATAACTGGAATATGAAAAACAGATCAAGTTCTGTGTTCTTTACTTGCTGTTATATTTGTGCTGTGAACCTCTTCCAAACTGGAAATGCTCCCCTTTAGCCTGGCACTTCATGTGGGAAAGGCAGAGCCTCTTAGAGGCTAACTTGGAAACAGTGTGGACGTCTGTCAGAGCATTGAAGGGTGACGTGGGAATGGCATGGACGTCTGTCACAACACCAGTAACAGCTGGGAATGAGACAGCCAACATGCCTGTTCTGCTGGATGAGGAAATGCAAGAAAGCTTATCCTACTAGGTGAAGGAACAAAGAGGGCCAAAATACACATGACCCGTATGGCTTTCCATAAATTCTTGTAGCACTTTGGGCATGATTTTTGTGAGGCGTAGTTGCACACGGAGCAGAGAGTGGTGGGGTGCAGGAGTGTTCAGCTCAGCAGCAGCTGAGGCAAGGTGCAGGGCAGCGAGGCTCCCACTGTGCAGGCACATGCAAAGCCGTTCTGCAGGTGAGGATTAGGTCCGCAGGTGAAGACGGCACAGTTGCCCTCAGAGTTGAAGGTCCAGCTGGAGAGAAGGAGTCATTAATACATAATTACCACGGTTTGTGTTAAGTGGTGGTGGCGGGGTGGGCACCACTGGCACTAACTGGGGTGGGGCACGGGTGGGTCTGAGGGAGCTTCCTGGAGAGGTGGTGTCTCGCTGAAAGCTAAGGATGAGGAGAAGTTGGCCAGGCAGAGTTTGGGATGTAACTAGACCCAAGGGGATGGGGAAGGGGATCAGGAAATACAGAGGGCACCCCAGACAAGAGGATGTGTGCCACAAAAAAAGAGCAGAGGGGGCCTCCTGCAGCCAGGGGTGATCCCGAGGGGGTTGTGGGAGGTGGGGGCATTTGGACAAGGGCCACCTGTGTTCAGGAAGCCATAGCAGAAGTTGGAGGGAGTGAGATGGTCATTCAGGACCTGTTGCCCAGGATGGGCTTGCAGGGGCAAGACTGGAGCTCCGGAGAGTCAGGGCCTGCAGGAGCAAGCAAGAGATGGCATGTGGGGGCAGACGGGTGGGGCAGACCAGGGCGACTTGGTCGTGTGAATCTGAGTGGAAACGTTCAGCAGGAAATAAAGCCAAGTGCTTGCTTCCCTGTGTACAAATTGGAGTTAGAGATGGGTGAATAAATTATAAATGGCTTGAAATGTGAAAGTCAAAGCAGCAAGAGCAGTAGGATGCATGGCAGCCGGTTCACATATTCTGGGCTCAAGGAATGACCAGACACTGTGTGAAGTCACCTAGGCCATGTGCATGACAAGTTGTCCCCAGCATGTATGGGAGGTGTAAGATTAATATCCTTGTGTGTGTGTGGTCCTATAAAACACTGAGAAAGAGGCAGATCCCCTCATAGGGTAAGAAATACAGCTAGAGGGACACAAAAAGATGTTTTGAGTCATTGATAGCTAATGAAATGCAAATTAAAGCCTGTCACAGTGCCCCTGGGGATCAGCACTGCGTGGGAGGAGTGCTCTTGGGCGTGGCCGCTGACTGTAGACAAGTTCTTTCCAGTAGAAATAACGTGGGCAGCCTTCTAATTGTACTGGTTATGAGGAAATTTAGTGTACTCTAGGTTTGAAGCAAATACAGCAAAACAAATTGATGTTTCTGTGTTCCAAGCTAAACAACTCGATGCTGGGCTTTTGCTGAAACGGTGTGACTGTCACTGTAAGAGGAATCGGGGTTTTGATGAAGAAGATCTAGAACCCTTACCATTGGGAGATGTCCCCAAAATACTCAGTCTTCTCGTGGGGATGGTTTTCCTTTGCACACAGAGGTGTTTTCCTGATGTAAACAAACCCATCCAGCCTGTACCTCTTCCTGCCGTTGCTCATTTCCAAAAAAAGTAGAGATAAGAGACTGGGACAGCTGAGAGGGACAAAAGGGCAGGATGGAGAGAAGTGCCCAAAGCGTAAGACACAGCAAGACAGAAGTAGGTGTCAGTGTTCGAGAGCAGAGCAGGGTGACTGCACTTAACACAAATGTGTCGCACATGGGCGATGGACACCCTAAATACCCTGAGTTGATCGCTGCGTGATATATACACATAACAGGATTTCACATGTACTCCATAAATTGGTACGAATAAAAAAAAGTAAAAGAACATTGATTGCATCTTGGGCAGAAACTCCCCCGGTACAGACCTGCTCCTGACAGCGTGCGTTAGGAGGAGTGCTGAGCTGGCCCCAGGTATTGACTGACTCGACCCCCAGTAAGCGTCCTCCAGGCAAGCGCAGGGGGGGGGGCCGCTCTGCCACCACTCCCGTTCTGCGGTCGGGGAGCACCTCTTGCTCCCAGGTTCTCACAGCTAACTCATGGAGGAGCTTGAATGGAACCCAAGAGGTCTGGCCGCCCTGCACCACTTCACACGTGAAGATGAAATTTGTTTCTTTTTGAAAATAATTGGGTTAATTTTTAAAATTATAAAACCAATACCTACTGTTCGAAAACATTTTCAAGCAATGCGGTAGGGGCTAAATAAGTAGAGGTCCCTTTCCCCAGAATTTACCATCATATCATTTTTCTTTTTTTTTTTTTTTGTGACAGTGTCTCTGTTACCCGGGCTAGAGTGCCGTGGCGTCAGCCTAGTTCACTGCAGCCTCAAACTCCCAGGCTCAAGTGATCCTCCTGCCTCAGCCTCCCGAGTAGCTGGGACTACAGGCATGCACCACCATGCCTGGCTAATTTTTTCTATGTATTTTTAGTTGTCCAGCTAATTTCTTTGTGCTTTTAGTAGAGACGGGGTCTTGCTCTTACTCAGGCTGGTCTCGAACTTCTGAGCTCAAACGATCCTCCTGCCTCGGTCTCACAGGGTGCTAGGATTACAGGTGTGAGCCACCGCGCCTGGCCTAATGTATCATTTTCCTAGAAGTTTTAAAAACATATATTCATGTGCGTATGTATGTGTATATATAAAAAACACATAGCATTCTGTAAAGGCCTTTAAAATATTTTTAGGCTATAAGTCATTTATTTCTGATTTGCTGTATTGAAGTTGGTAAATCATCAGTTTTTCATAAACTAACATTGTTTTGCTCCCTTAGAATGGAATCAGAGACACAGTGCCGCTCCTGCGTGTTGCGTTGTAGACGTGATCACACTGGGCATGATCTTCGGACAACATTCATTTCTAACTCAGTTTTTTCTAACTGATTTTTTTAAATCTGTAGGTAAAATAACCAATGTTTTTGTTAGTCTCTACATTATCTAGTTTTAACAGGATTAAGATCTAAGCACAATAATTATTTTAAGATTTAGCAGTGATTTTTAAAGGAGCACCTCAGAATTTTAGTTTTAAAAGAAATAATTCTTTACAATGAACATAAAAAATGAACCGCCTGATAGCAGCCTAGTTGCCCTTTGAAAACCAAGCCCTGGGGTGATTAAGGATTAGAGAGGGTGGAGTTAGAACAAGCGTCTGTGTGTTTGTGTGTGTGTGCACACGCTCACATGCGGGTGTGCCTTAAGTCTCTCTGCAGGTCCCTGAGGGAAGGGTAAGGTTAAGCCCAGCCTGGTAGAGCCAGCGTCCACCCCTGGGAGGCCGGGCTTCTGTGGGTTGGGGCAGGAGCCTGGGCTGTCGCTCAGAGCTCCGCAGGGCTTAGAGCTCCCCAGGGCGTGGGACTTGAGGCAGATGGCGCTTCCTGGAGAGCTGCCGGGGAGGGGCGTGTGTGTCCCTCCCTTGGATCAGTGACAGACTCATGTTGATGTTTTCTGAGGAGAAGCTACAGATGTGAGTCACAGGTTTTGTTGTTGTCTACTGAGGTGTGTGCTTCTCTAGTGTTGCTGGGTCTTCACCCACCGGTCCTACAGGAGCCATCGCTGACCAGCCCCAGGGGGTTCCTCCCCAGTCACTGCAGTGGCACCTCAGCTGGCCAGCCTGGGAACCAGCTCTCTGAGGCCCAGTTCCCATCTCTGCGTCCTGCACAAAGCTGGATACCAGTTGGCCCGTGTCCTTCGGGCAGTCTAGCGCACGCACGAGGAACATGGCTTCAACAGGCTTACACTGGGGCAGCACTAGGGGCAGGGCAGCCTGGAAGGGCCTGGGCAGGCGGGGAGGAAAGCCTGCTGAAGGCCTTTCCTGCTAGCCCATCTGTGCACAGTGCTGACTTAAGATTCTCTCTAAGTGTTTCCGATGCCGTTGAAAACATATCTAGTCCATTTTTTCATTTACTGTTTCATTGCTGTTCAGATTATTAATGCAAATCAGGTCTCCCTTGAGTCTCTTAGCCTGGGACCAACCCAAGTAGCCTCCCCTGCTGGGCATGATACAAAGAAGAAGGCTCTCATGTTACATTTTGGGCTTTAATTAGTAGCAGTGTCGTTTTGAAAATGCTCAGCACTTAGTTTAGTCATCCACAGACCTGTGTCAAAACAGCATTTTTGCTCTTAGGTGTTGACTTGCTGTGAGATGCCTGGCTTGTGTTTTTCATTGAGGGCAGGGGTCAGTGAGTATTCCATCTCAGGTATTGCTAAACCAAAAGAAAACAATATTTTAAAAAATTTAAAACATAGGCCATATACTTCATTCCACAAGATAATCGTAGTGAATATCAGAGTGTGTCGTCTGTCAGGCACTGCCTTGCAGGCAGGTCATTTATTCCTTTCTTTGACTTTATTTTAGCCTACAATTTTATTTAATACCCAGTTTGTGGAGGACTAAAGATTAAATTTAAAATGTCATGGCCTGTTAAGGAAGGAGGAGGAGGAGGGCCAGGTGTGGGGAGGAGTCGGGCACACGCTAGTGCCGGGAGTCGTCTCCTCCTGTCACCCAGCCCTACCACGCACGTAGGTAGCCAAGGGGATACTGAGCACCCTGCTTTCAGACCCTGGGTCTGATTGTCAGAGCCTCTGGCCCTGCCTCCTTCCGAGGTTCTACTTTGCACATGTTTGGGCTTTTGCACCTGTTGGGGCTGAGAAGTAATGGCCAGAACGTTCCCTGGACCTGTGTGGGATCCAATAAGGCTGGGGCTGAATCAGGTGCGCTCAGGGGCTGTTTCCTCGTTTTGAGGTATGAAGAAATGGAATGATGGGCTCTGCACACAGTTTTATACTTCACCGCATTTCACTGAAGAACATAAAAAAATTCATGTGATTATGAAAGCGAAATCGGAATGATGGAGAAAGATTAAGGGTCTATAATCTCTAACTTTCTGCCTCCCACCTCCGCCACAGCTGCTGCTGACCTGTGAGTGTGACATTGTTTCCTCACTGGCCCATTTCTTGCTTTCTTGTCCTCGGGCCTGGCTGCCCTGTCCTGAATTAGCCCATGTCCACCCTAGAGGTAAGAGCAGTGGTAGGTGTCACACTGCTTCTCAGCCCAGCACTGGGTGGTTGCTGAGTAAATTGTCGCTAAACAGGAACCCTGATGGAACCCATTGTTACATAGCAGCTGGGGCTCTGTTCCTCCGTGACAGTATAAGCCAGGCCCTGCACAGATCACAAGCCGAGCCCGGGGGTGCCCTCAAGGAGCCCGGGCAGCCCGTAGGTGGAGGGTCGGAGGCCAGGGGGTGGCTCCTCTGTGTGTGGTGGAGTCTGCATTTAGGTGTTGTAGTTAGGGTCAAGTAGACAAGAGAGAGGTCAAGGCCGTTGAACAGGTATTAAACATTACATGGATTAAATAGTCAATTTTATTTGCAAAAGACATTGAAGTATAAATTAACACAAAGCCAAGCAATAATGAATTGTACTTGTCGAAAGTGTGTTCTGGGTAGAGTCTGTGGGCTAGGTGTCTTGGAAAAGAACTGAAGAATTTTGAAAAAAAATTTTTTTTTTAATACAAGTGTTTTGTGACGTGTTGAAATTAGTAGGAGCAGTAGAATTGTTATGTATAAATGTGGTCTTTACTTCTATGTGTGCTTAATTTTTTTTTTTTTTGAGACAGGGTCTCGCTGTGTTGCCCAGGCTGGAGTGCAGTGGTGTCATCATAGCTCACTGCAACCTCAAACTCCTGGGCTGAAGCGATCCTCCTGCCTTAGCTTCCCAAGTAGCTAAGACCATAGGCACTACCACGCCCAGCTAATTTTTCTGTTTTTAGTAGAGACAGGGTCTCACTCTTGCTCAGGATGGTCTCGAACTCCTGAGCTCAAGCTATCTTCCCACCTCAGCATCTCAGAGTGCTGGGATTACAGGCGTGAGCCATTGTACATGGCCTAATTTTCAAAAGACTATTCGGGCTATTTCAAAGAAAATGTTATGAATCGATGTAGTGTTGGCTTAGTTTACAGAGTTCAGTCATTTATATATACTTATTTTTTATCCAGGATGTTCTTTGATTTTCGTTTATCTTATGTTTTTCAACAACAGATTATGACTAACATTACGACTAAGAGGACTTTTTTTTAAATTTGGAGTGTGTATGTTTGAATATTTTTAGCCAGAGGAAAGTTTGAGTCATTCCAAATAAATCTAGATGACAATCTGAGAAACAGTATGCTCAGTACTTTATAATTTTTTAAAAATCTGTGTTTACTTGTGGGGGGAAAAGTGTAAACAATGTGTTGATTTTATTATCTGTCCTGCAGTTTGTTTTTGACTCTGAGGTGCTGGTGATAGTTTACGTCCAGGAGAGTGCAGTGCTGCTTTTTGACCGTGGAACAAGACTCAGCTCTATTTTAGTTAATAATAAGAATTTATTTCAGAAGACTAAGAACATTTTGACACCTTCAAGAATTTAAAAATACATTTTGAAAAGAGTTCTGAGCTACTTTCAATATTTCTTTGAGAGTGCCCCAGTTTTCATAATTACAAGTAGTCTAGGGTTTTGCCTTGTTACGTTTTCATGGATACGTTATATTAGGTGCCGAATGCAACAGAAATGTTCCTGGACTTGGAACTATGAAAAACCTGTCTCCTTTGTCTGAAAAAAATTCAGAAACACTACTGGTGGCTTTTTCATTAGTTTTGACTGTGACATTTAGTGTTATGTGTGTAACACAGGTTGACTCAAACAGGTGGGACTTGTGTGTATTTTCTAGCCCTGTTAAACACTGTGCATTGCCTTTTTCTCCACCTTCTGCAGTATGACCTGAGGTCGTGAACATGGACTTTTCTCGGCTCCACATGTACACCCCTCCGCAGTGTGTGCCGGAGAACTCTGGCTACACGTACGCGCTCAGGTGAGTGTGCGCCCACGGGGCGGCCTGTCGTTGCCGAGCCTGCTTACTGCCTGAAAGTAAGAGTCTATAAACTTTGTTATGTTACGGCTTTACTAAACTACAAAGTTGACATGGAAGTTGTGCGGTTGCTGAAAGTTGTGCATTTCTTAACCTGTTTTTTCTGGTGACTTGGTGCTTAGTCATAGCGAGTGGCATGCTGTTTTAGACCCCACCCAAGTGGTTGTGATCTTGAGAATAAATCTTTGTGGTTATGGCTAGTGATCTGTATTAATGGCTTGGTATTTTAAAGTTAATAGAAATAACAACCTTTTTGGAAGGAGGCATCATGCGATAATTTTTACTGAGCCTGAGGTTTCAAGAGGTGCCCTTTGTCAGATGCGCTCGGCTTTTTGTTTTTGTCCATTGTCCGATTTCCGAACCTTGAAGTTTGAGTCTTAGAAGTTGCTGACCTTCCCTTGACATTTCTAGTTTATCAAGCAGAAAGGGTGATTGAATTGAAACTTACATATTAGAAAATGATGGGTTTGTGCCCAAGGAAGGTGCGGGTTGGGCGGGTTAGGGTGTGCCAGCAGCCGGGTGTTTGTGGCTCACCAGGAAAATGCTCATGTGGTGTTTTCAGTGGCTTATCTTCTAAAGTGGTGAAAACGTAATTGAAACCTTAAGAAAATTAGAAGGTATTTTAAGAAAAATACTTTTTAATAGTATTAGTCAAATCTCACATTTGATGATTGAGTTTTTACTCACAATTCTAGGTCATGCTTTCCGTAGCAACACACTCTGTTAAGAGTCCTATAGGGTTTTAGAACAAAATGGGTGGCCAAGTCAGGTAAAATTACTCTTTCCTCTGTGTTGTGGAGCATAAAAATAGTGATTGTTGATAATTTAGTTTTAGCTTTTTTGACTTATTTTAAATATAAGTTTTAAAATGCCTGTCTGTTCTCTACCTCGGGAGAGCAACACTTAATTTCCGTGACGTTCACAGCCTGCCTTCTGTTATACTTGTGGGCAGACCCGTGGCGGGTGG
Source organism: Indri indri (assembly GCA_004363605.1). Lineage (NCBI taxonomy): Eukaryota > Metazoa > Chordata > Mammalia > Primates > Indriidae > Indri > Indri indri. The sequence continues at coordinate 24,939 of RJWJ010002198.1, forward strand.
AGTGAGGGACATCGGAGGGAGGCCGGGCAGGGCTGGCCAGGCGTGGTGTGAGCTGTGCAGGGAGCTGGACTTTGTCGAGGGGGAGTGGGCACCAGTGAAGAGTTTCGAGGGAAGGAGCTTTGTGAGGAGGCTGCTGCTAGGCAGAGGGTATCCGGGCCTGTCCAGGACACAGTTGAAGCAGGGAGGGGAGGCCTGGACCGTGGATGGGTCTTGCTGACGGACAGGTGCCGGCCAGGCTGGCATTCTCATTCCTGGCTTGGGTAGCTCAGGGAGCAGAGGAGGAGAGGGTGGGGAACACCTGGCCAGTCCACAGGAGGAGATGTGAGCTGAGGTCCAGAGCCAGTCATTAGCACGTAGCAGCCGACCCTAAGAGTGAGCGAGAGGGCCACTGGGCCAGGGGCCAGAGAGCTGACCGATGAGGCCCCACTGTGGTGCGGGGAGCTGAAGGCGGTGCCTCAGGGGCGCCTGGGCCTGGGTTCTCGGGTTCCTCTTGGTGTCCTCACGCAGTACAGCCCCACTGGCCTTCCTTGCTCTTTCCGCAGGCTCCTCAAATCCCAGCCTCTTCCCTGCAGCCCACAGGTGGGGCAGCTGCATCCAAACTGTGCCCCTTCTCCCACAGGGACTCGTTCCCCGTGTTCCCGGTGACCACTCAGTGTCCAGCACGGTGCTCTCTTAGTTGTTAGAAATTTTGATAAACGCATTAAGGATCTTCCAACATCCTGGCCACTCAGTTTATTTAATTAAATTTTTTTTCTCTTTCGGAAAAATGTCAAACCAGGTACAAATTGAGACAGTGAGTGACAGCCCCATTTGCCCATCACTGGCTTTAGCTCCCTCCCCTCTCCACTGGATTATTTCGAAGCAGAGCTCTAAAAGACAGCAGTGTTTTTAAGATAACTAACCAAACTACCAGTATCACCCCGTAACAAGCCCAGTAATTTAAAAGGCTCCTTCATGTGTCATATTCACTGAATGTTCCAATTTCTCAAATCCTTGAATTTTTTTTTTCACAATCAATTTTTTTTAATCAACCCAAAGAGTCTTCTCATGTTGTATATGGGTGATTTCCCTCTTATGTCTTAATCTGCATTTCTGTAAACTTGGTAGTTAGATCTAGAAATTTGGCCACTTTCCTGTTTATTTCTTTATGAGCACAACTCCATGGCAGAGGGTATCAGGGGAATGCAGCTCCTTGTCACCTCCTCTAGAGGCCCACGGTGTCGGGCTGCCTGTGCTTTGGGAGACTTGGGGTTGGTCAGTGTTGTCAGCTTGAGCCACCTGTGACGAAATCCCCAGCCACCGATGATCGCAGCTGTGGTCTTCATGGTCAAAGGAGGACTCCTTCCCTGCCTGCTCAGATCAGGGGCCTGGAGACATGAGTGCTCCACTGTCCCTCTCTGGTGGGGGTGGATGTTGCCACAGGAAAGAAAGGCGTGGAGGTGGCCACGTGGTGTCAGCCTGGACGGAGAAGAGAGGGTTTCGGGAAGGAGTGGTTGCATGTCCGTGGGGCTAGATGCTGCTGGAAGGTCTAGGAAGGTGAGGACGGGCCCAATTGCAAATCAGACGCATGGAAGCCAGTGGTCGTCCGGCCGCTTGAGAGCCTCGAGGGTGTGGAGGCCAGATGCAGCGGCCCGAGGGGCCAGCGAGGAGACTGCATTGTGACCAGCCTGGCTGGTGAGGGAGCTGGACAGCGCTTTCAGTGAAAGTTGTCTGTCTGTTTTTTGCTGTGGGCAAGCTGTGGGCATGTCTGGTGCTGGTGGTAGGAGCAGCAGAGAGAAACTGGAGGTGGGGAGAGAGGAGGCAGTGACAGAAGAGGAGAGTCTCTAAGTGTGGGAAAGACTTTGTCCAGAGCGCACAGGCGTGGCTCTGGGGTGCCTCTTTCATTGGAGCAGGACGGGAGATGCGGCAGTCAGGGATCCTGAGAGAAAACAGAAGTAGCAGAATGCATGCGTGTGCGTGCGCGCGTGCATGCTTGGAGAGAGACTGACGAAGGGGAATTGGCTTGTGCAGTTTCGGAGGCTGCTGAGTCCCAAGATCTGCGGGGTGAGTCGGCAAGCTGGAGGAGCAGGAGAGCTGTCGGTGTAAGTTCCAGTCCGAGTCAGAAGGCCTGAGACCTCGGAGAACCATTGTACAGTGCTGGTTTGAAGATTGGCAGACTCAGGGCCTAGCAAGAACTGGCGGTTCAGTTTGAGTCTGAAGGCAGGAAATTGCCAGAGTTCTGGCTCAGGGCTGACAGGCAGGAGGGGCTCCTTCTTACTCGAGGGAGGGGAGCCTTTAATAACCCCCATGCAGGCATCCCGCTGGCTGGATGGCAGTCTGCTTTGTTAGTGTCTTGACTTAAATGTTACTGTCACGCAGAAACACCCTCCCAGACACACTCAGAATAGTGTCTGACCCAGTGTCCAGGCACCCCAAGGCCTAGTCAAGTTGACACGTACTGTTAACTACCACAAAGGGTGAAGGATACGGAGGTGAGGCAGTTCTCTGACAGCATCTGGTTTTCCTGGGAAGAAGGAAATGGGGCCTTGTAGACAGATGGAGTGGTAGAGGGAGGGAGACGGGGAAGTGGGGCTTGTCAGGAGGGCAGAGAGAGTCTGAGCCACTGCTGAGGACGGGGCACAGGAACCCACACACACAGGAGCAGGAGGCAGCGTGGACTGTGGGGTTGCAGAAGAGCACACTACCCGCCTGGTGGGACGCTCTTGAGCTTACAACAGCGTAGACCTGTGCAGAGAGCATTTGGGTTGGTCCTGACCCTGGCAAGGATAGAGCCAGGCTGCTGGCTGAAGCCACAGTAGCAGAGGATCCGAAGTGATGGGTGAGCAGGAGCCAGAGGTTTGAGTTTAGCGCCTCAAAGGGCAGCTGTCACATTCAGATTTGCAGCATTCTGAACCACGGGGTTTGACCTGACTCCTGGCGTGTGACTTGCTCTTCTCCCACACCCTTCCTGGTGACCATGAGCCACCCTTGGGACAGCACAGCTGAGTCAGCATTGGCAGAGTGTCACCTGTGTGCTTTTTGTCGGGCAGAATGCCACGCTCCCATGATTTATCGCTGCCTGGTGTCTGTATTTATTTCTGGTTTTCAGTTGTAGTATATTTTTTTCAGTCTCTTAAAAGGTACATCTAAATAACAAAAATTCTAGAAAGCACAATGTGTAACTAATGAGAGAAATAAACTAAAATCTCACACTCTTAAGGGTGAGCTCCCTGAGTCATCTTCAGGGCCTTTGTCCTCTCCTCTTTTCTGTACCCTGGTTATGTCACCGATTCTAATCCTGGATGGCACACCTCTGCTTTAAATTGTGTGTGTCCCCTCCGAACATGACAGAAAAATCGATAAAGTGCTTCCATACCACACCTTGATGGGGCCGTGTTGCTTCTCAGGACAATGAGGGGCAGTGCCGCGTCCTCCTGTTTCCGGTGGACATCGGAGCCCTCCTGCGGGGGCTCTGGTCACACTTGTCCATGGAAAGCACATCACAGATGGCTGGGCACAGCCTTGGCCCATGAGTGTGGGTGGCTTGTGATGTCCTGAACTGCAGAAGTGGTGGACTCATGGGCGCTGGAGTCAGGAGGGGCTGTGAGCTCACCGATGCGGCGGACAAGCAGCCGAGACTCGGGATGTGCCTGAGTTGGGCACCTGCTTTCTGCAAGATGAGGACTAGAAATTCGGGTCTTTGGACTTGGAGTCCTGGCCTTGCTGGTCCCTCATTTCCTTTCCTCCCTTCACCCCCTCGTAGACACTGCTGGGTTACCTTGATCAGAAGCTCAGTGCCGTCCAGCTCAGAGCCAAGTGCCCTTAGGACCATGTGACCAGCACAGGAGGAGTCTTTCAGATCTGTTCCGTGCTTTTGCATGTCTGCACATAGAGAACACAGGTTTTAGTTTACAGTTTGTTTTAGCGTGAATGGGATGATACTGGAGTACTTTCTTTTCCATGTAACAGTGTGGCTTGGAGGTCTTTGTGTGACAGTATATATAGGTCTTCTGTTTTTCTTGTGGCCTGACAGCATCTGTCATGTAGGTGGACCCTGTGGATGGACATTCCCCAGGCTCTTGCCGCTAGGAACAGCAAGACATTCTTCTACATGGCTTCCTTCCCAGCCTCTTTCTAGCCAAACGAGCAAGTGTGTATAATGCCCTCTGGTTGGAAAGGCATTCCAGGTTTGCGTTGGAAAGCCGGGATCCCACTAGACCTAAAACCCAGGCGTTAGATGAAGAGGATCAGAGTGATGAGTTGGAAGCAGAGACTGTGTTGGTCCGTACCTGCGTGACAGATTCTGATTTGAAATGACATGATTTTCTTAAACTAAAATCAAGATTGCATAAAATATTCTTCCAGAAGAAACTAACCCTGTTTTAGATTATGCTGAAATTAGGTCTAGCTTAGTGTCCATGCTGAGGATTCAACGTGCGCTTGTGCCTTTTCTCTCCTGTCCCCACCCCAGCCCAAGTTAAGGAGGGCCTCTCTCTCGAACTGTGTGACCCACTAAGTGCACATGACAACCTGGAGCAGGTGGTATTAACTTACTCTTGGTTTGACTGAACGTATTTCCTGGTGTCTTGGATCATTTATGATGAGTATGTTTCTGAAAACATTTGTATAATGTAAAATGTAACGCAAAAATGCTTTTAAGCCTATTTGCTTTACTCAGAGACTGCTCGTTACTGTTGATTTCCAGATCCTTGGCCCAGCCCTGCCTGCTGAGCCGGGGCTGCTTGTCCCACTGCCTGGCAGTGCCTCTCAGGTGTCCCATGGCACGTCTGCCTCAGCGGGGACAGACTCCCCAGCAGGACCTGAGGCTTCTGCAGCCAGGGGGCTTCTGCTCTCCTTCTCCTTGGCTGTCCCCCAGCTGTCACCGTGCCTGCCGCCTGCCTCGTTTGCTCTCTCACCTCAGGGAAACGCTAAGCTCTTATCTCCAAACCACTCTCCGCCTGTGCCTCTCCCCAAGGCAGAGTCCGTCGTGCCTCTTCTCTCACGGTGCTTTTTGCCGCCTGGGTTACTGTAGTCTGCAGTGAAAGGGGGACCGCCTGGACTGGGTGGTTGGGGACATGTGACACACGCCCAGCAAGGAGTGGGATAGGTGCTCAGTATGTGTTTTTTGATTTGGAAAAACTTGTTGTAACGTCACACACAAGAGTACATCTTTTCATTTAATTATGTTAGTTTAGTAATGTAATTCAGTGGGAGATGTTGGAAGTCGCTTTTCTTTGTCACAGACTCAAAGTGCTTCTGAGTTGGTCTTTAGTGCTGATGCTCAGCCACCCGGCTCTCCCTTCGCTCGCTGCTCACCGGGATTCACCCAGCAACGTGCTGGCATATTAAATTTCTTGTTGTGGTCACTGTCTTATTAACTGCTTTATCAGCCATAGTGTCTACTAGTAAACGTACTCCGATTTTTAATATTGTCAACATAATTGCCCATAGGTGGGGATTCTTAGGGATTTAGCATGTCCCAAAGCAGTTCTTCTGAGGGTAGGTTCTAGATTTCCATCCCTAGGCATCCGGAGAGTCTGCTGTTAACAGCTGCAGGTGAAGTCAGCGTGGTTGGAGCAGGTGTTAAGGTGTTGGCTGGCTCGTGTGCCATCTTACTCTTGCCTTATGGTAATGCCACACAATAATAGTTGCTCTTTAAAATTCATAATAGATTATACATCATGTTTATGATTTATTCATTTTGTTTGTAAACTGGGGCTCTAAGCATTATTTATCTCTGACAAGCTTTTTCCTTCTAGTTCAAGTTATTCTTCTGATGCTTTGGATTTTGAGACGGAGCACAAACTGGACCCTGTGTTTGATTCTCCGAGGATGTCCCGCCGTAGTCTGCGCCTGGTCACGAGGGCACACCCCCCAGGGGATAGCCAGGCTATGGGCGCTCACTCCTGCACCAGCAGCGCTGGCTCCCTCAAGGATGGAGTGGCCAGGTAAGTGCCACTTAGCTTTGTCTTCGTGTGATTTCTGGTACCTGATAAAACTACATGACAGCCTTTTTCTGGTGTGTAGAACCATGCTCACTCTCCTGAATTTAAGGATGTGTGTGTACATCTGTGTACACACACGCAGGTCCATGACACACAGTCATGGCCTTGCTACAGATGGAGACTGAAACTCACTCTGGAGTACGTGGGTGGCTGGGTATGGGTGTTCGGCGAGCCGACAGGTACACCTGGCCACGGCACAGTGTGCTCACCGTTTAGAGCTTCATCATCCTTATGCTGGGACTGAGCTTCCACTGTCGGGGAAGGAGGGAGTCCTAGAAGGTTGCCACAGGGTGTGGTGCATGACCTCTGCATCGCTCATGATTTAAGTCTGTTTATGAGAATCTGTATGTTCACTGACACACACATGTGAGGTCTAGGCGTTAGCCTGCATCTGTGATGCTGAGCTCTCCTGTACCTGTCGCCACTTCTTCACGGGAAGGAGCACAGTCTGCAAGGTCTTCATCCATGTAGCAAGTGCGTGACCAGTACAGCCTCAGTTACGCTGCTTGCGTAAGAGTGACGCATATCTGATCTCTCTCAAGAATGAGACAGCGGCTGGGGCAAGGGGTGGTGGGATTGCTGAGGTCAAGTGGCACCGTGCAAGGGTTTGTCGTAGCACCTCCCAGCAGGTGTTTTCCCAGCACCACGGTCACCTAGGCAGTTTTATCCAGAGCAATGTCCAGAGCCCAGACTGCCGCCTGGGAGACTCATGGGTTCATGGTGGCCACTGAGAACCAGTTGATTGTGGTGCACGGCTCCATGTCAGCACGTCGGTTATGCTAAAGTAATGCAGAAGCCGGGGTTCTCCGTCGCTTGCGGATTCTGAGACCAGATGTTGCTGCTCTGCGCTTGTGTGGGCAGGTTTTCCACTGTTGTGTGTCACTGCTGCCTTCTCCCACCACTGGGTCCCTTGGAGCGGGGAGGTCTCCTTCCATTGGCCTGTGTGTCCTACTACCTATGTGATGGGGAATGTTTTGTAAGACATTCAATTTTTAGGGTTTTATTTTATTATTTGTGGTAAATAGAATGCAGAAATCATTTTAGATGACTGCCTATTCTTGCTGTATTTAACACTGTTCCATCTTTACCGTGACTAAAAAGTGCACAGGATATTTATGTGTATACAGTTACTTGTTGAGAAGGAGGGTGGTTACGTTTATAAATCATAAAGTTTTTTATTTTTAGGATTTATGTATTTATTTATTTAGAGACAGGGTCTTGCTGTGTCACGTAGGCTGGAGTGCAGTGGCATGATCATTGTTCCCTGTAATCTCAATTTCCTAGGTTCAAGGGATCCTCCTGCCTCAGTCTCCCGAGTAGCTGGGACTATAGGTGTGCACCACCACGCTTGGCTCATTTATTTTAAATTTTTTGTAGAGACGGGGTCTCATTATGTTGCCCAGGCTGGTCTTGAACTACTGGCCTTAAGCGATTCTCCTGCCTCGGCCTCCCAAAGTGCTAGGATTACAGGTGTGGGCAACCATGCCTAGCCCATTTTTGTTTTTAGATAAAACCATTTTTGGGTCATGGGGCCCAAAATAATCTGAAAATTATTTCGTGTTTACCATTTTAGAGGGAGTTCTTGAACTCCAGCTTAAAAATTCCTTTTTTAAATTAATAGATGATTCATTGCAACAGAAAAGGCATAAGAAAATGGTTTGCCTTAAAATGCTATGTTTACTCTCAAAGACTTTGTTTTGGTAAAATCTAATCATTTTGTATTTACTAGGAAAAGCCTATAAACTTCTTTTTTCTTTTCTTTGTTTCTTTCTTTTTTTTAGAACAGTAAAACAACGCAGAAGTGCAAACAAAGTGGCTTTTAGTATCAACCACATGTCCAGGCAGGTCACATCCTCAGGTGCCAGCCAGGGTGGTTCTAAGAGTCTGCAGGGCACTATGTCTCTGCAGCCTCCTGTGCTGGATGAGTCTCTGATTTGTGAGCAGACCAAAGTGGACCATTTCTGGGGTAAGTTACTGGGAGATGCAGATTGCGTCAGCTGCTGTTTGGTTGGGGAGAAGGAGTTTGTGGCCAGGGTGTTTGCTGGTTCCTGGCTGGGCCAGGGAGGAGCAGCACTGAAGTTCCGGGCTTGCCTTCAGACCTGGCGGGCAGTGCCCTGGGTGCTGTCCATCTGCTGCTCCACCCGGTCGTGCTAGCGTGTAAGTACTTGCAGGGCTTGAAAGATTAAGCAACCAGGTAGTTATCTGATAGGTCTGTTTTCCCAAATGCATTCTTTTTGTGGGATGTTTAAACAAGGCAATGTAAAAATTCACCAGTGTGTTTCCAGCAAGCTCTAAGCAACAAGGCAGCCTTTCGAGAGCACTCCAGCAAGGAGGAGTCAGTGCCGAGACACGCCGTAGCTGAGTACGTGCTAGCTTGGGGCAGAGGCCGTGGGATCGCTGTTGAAATGTGTGACGTCACCACACTGTGCACAGGGAGGGAGCACTCCCATGAGGAATCCATAGCGGCTTGTGTTCAGTTTATGTTCTGGTTGGCCCTTTGAGACCGAGAATACAGATTAGTTCCAGAGATGTTGTGTGCGGATTGTGGGAGGCACTGGTCTGCGTGCCGGTTGCTTTGCTCAGCTGGTGAGAGTAGTTACCAGGCAGCGAGACGCATGTGCCGCTGACTGCGGGCTTCTCTCTGTCCAGTCCCCTCATGCTCCTACTCGCCTCTTCAGGTCAGGTCGTGTGTGTTGGTACATGCACATGTTTTCTCCAAAGATACGCTTTCGCCTCGAATCACAAGATGGTGTCTGCATTTATCTGGACAAATCTCCGTTAACTCTGGGCATCTCAGGAAATAAATCTTGACCAGTGCCATAGTGCTGACTTATTAACCATTGTAATTAACCTTTACATTTTGTTTTTGGTGGGTTTTGTTCTGTTTTGATAAGTCGAGCTTAACTGCTAAAAAACGTGTGGTTTTTTTAGGTCTTGACGATGATGGTGATCTTAAAGGTAATTATTTTAGTCCTTTTTCTTCGCCACACTTTTCAAAATAGAAGTTTCAGTTAGGTACCTGCAGATTGTGATAAACAGGTTCTGTCTACTTTTTGAAAACTTTAGGTGGAAATAAAGCTGCCATTCAGGGAAATGGCGACCTGGCAGCGGGAGCCACCGCAGGCAATGGCTACATCTGCAGCGACTGTAGCATGCTCTCCGAGCGCAGGGACGCGCTCACAGCACACTCCACTGCCCACGGGCTGACGTCAAGGATTTACTCTAGGGATAGGGATCAAAAACGTAAGTCTCACTGTTTTTAAAAGTTAGGAAAAGATTTACTGTCCAAATATTTCCTTTTCTTTTTATAAACCTGATTTTATAAGGCTTAGTGTCTGCACTATTTCTGTTACAGCCTTGAACTCAAAGTTATCCTTTAAAAGATTGAGAAATTAGCTTTGTCCTGCTCATCGTCTTTCAACTTACACTTTATGTGCTTAGTATGTTTGTACCTAGGAGTACTTGAAATTCTATCAGTTTAGACTAGGTAAACAAAAGGAAATTCCTACTTACATGAAACTCTAAAACTGTGTGGCCGCTTTCAAATGGCATTCCTTTATTTTTATAAAACAGCACAGATATTCACATGACTTAAGGAATAGCTTCATGGTGGACCTTTCACCTGTACATTAAAAATATTTTCTGTGGTCCCTGGCATTGTGGTTATAGTGACAGAGTGGCCCTCGGAGAACGTTTGGGTTTGGGAGGGACACAGAGGCCTGGTTCTGCCTGGGAGGGCGGTAGTCGTTGCAGGGACCCCGAGTGGGCAGGCTTGCCTGGCATGCAGTGGAGGTGGGCTTCAGCATCCTGGCTCCACTCGCTTGACCATGGTGCTAGAGGTGGCCAGGGAGGAAGGTGGGAGTTGGGACTGCCGGGGCTTTCTCCTAAGCCCACAGGCGAGAGTAGAGCCGCAGACCCCTTTCCAGGGTCTAGGCATGGCTGTGATGTCCCTGAAGGCTTGGGGCTGCCACACCTTTTGTGACTACCTGACCCATGATCATTCTCACCTGCAGCAGGAAGAGGCAGCGGGCGGTGGGGTGGGGGGCATGTGGTGCGTGTGCTGCCCTCTGCCCGGGTCCTCGGTGCTTTGTCTGTTGAAGCCAAGTCCTGGGGTGCATGGAGACTCTGGAAGCTTTAGGAGGGCGAGCTGTGTCTGTCTCACCACTGTGTTCCCACCTGCACCTGGGTCCGGGCGCTCGGCCCATGGTTTCAAATGACTGGCCATAATGAAGGATGGTAACAGGGATAAGAATTTAGTCCTTATTTTTTTATTCGTAGTATCTTATTTTTATTGTTACCATCTTATACTTGTGGCCAAAGCTTCTGGGTGTGTCTATGGTAGTGTTATTGGCACTGTTCGCATTAAGACCGAGTAAGAAAGTACGAAAGGGGAAGGGAGAGGCGGCAGAACCGGAGTGGTGGTGTCTCCTTTGTTACACCTGTGGACTGTCCGCTTGGGCCTCTCGATGTCGACCAGCGTCTTCAGGCGCTTGCTCTGGGCCAGGCGCTCTGCGCTGGTGATCGCAGCACCACATTCTGTGGTCAAGTGACGAGGCTGAGCTGGCTTGGGACACTTGCTGGTGAGTGAGGGAGTGAGGCATTTCACTCCAGGTGCCCTCACGCTGCCCTGCTCCCGGGAGTTCTTAGCGCTTCATGAGCACTGCAGGGCCAGCGCAGTGCTGAGTACAGGACCTAACTTACCTGTGTCGCGTGCAGGTTCTGTGTAGTCAGGGTTTATTGAGGCTGTGTTTTGAAGCATGCCGTTGATAGGTTGAACATGACATTTTTCTTACAGTACAAGCAGGTTCCGCAAACTGTAACCTGGCAGAATAACGATGTCCACAGATGGTTCAATATCTGTGGAAACATTTGCTGTTTTCCTGAGGCTCCTTAATCGTAGTAAATGTGTCACTGTATAACCAGCCACTGTTTGATAGTGCCAGGGGTCGTGGACCCAAGCTTAGCCATGCAGTCTGGTGTATCTTCAGATGGAAAGGTAGTGGTGTGGTTTTGGTAGTAGCCTCCTGAAATGCATTGCACAGAAAAAAAAAGTTGTATCTTTTTTGCTTTGGGCTTCTTCTCTTAACACCTGCCTTGCTGTCTTAGACTGTAACAGTGACTTGTGGAGCCAACACTAATTTATTACCCTGTAAAAAAATCTATTTCTAAAATGTGTTTATCAAAGAACATTCGAAAATCACAGAGATGTTCAGAGAAGAAAATAAAAATCACCTGTAACCGGCCGGGCACTGTGGCTCACGCCTGTAATCCTAGCACTCTGGGAGGCCGAGGCGGCGGATTGTTTGAGCTCAGGAGTTCGAGACCAGCCTGAGCAAGAGCGAGACCCTGCCTCTACTAAAATTAGAAAGAAATTAATCGGCCAAGTAAAAATATATAGAAAAAATTAGCCAGGCATGGTGGCTCATGCCCGTAGTCCCAGCTACTCGGGAGGCTGAGGCAGTAGGATCACTTGAGCCCAGGAGTTTGAGGTTGCTGTGAGCTAGGCTGACGCCATGGCACTCACTCTAGCCCTGGCAAAAAGAGTGAGACTCTGTCTCAGAAAAAAAAAAAAAAAAAAATCACCTATAACCTACCAGCCGGAGATAACCACACTTGATGCATTAGGTCTGGCCTTCCAGGGATACCCTGTTACATAGTTGGGATCATATTGCATGAATTGTTACATATAACTGTATTTACTTAAAACATGTATGGCCTTTTTTTTTTTTTGGCTTGGTGGCTCAACATATGGCCTTTCTTGCGCAAAAACTAACTTTTTCTCCACATTTTATTCTTGTTTTTACCTATATTCTTACTGTAATTCTCATTGTAAAAATCTCCAAATAGTACAGATAAAGTGAGTCCTTCCCCACCCAGTCCAGTCCCCTTCTAGAGGGAACTGCTGTGACAGGCATGGCTCAGTGTGACTGCATCTGCTTTTTTTTAATGAGGTAAAATTCAAGTAACATAAAATTAACCATTTTAAAGTGTGCAGTTCAAGCTGAGAGTGGTAGTGTGTGCGTGTAATCTCAGCTTCTCAGGAGGCTGAGGAGGGGACAGATGATTGCTTGAACTCAGGAATTCTAGGCTAGCCTGGACAACATAGTAAGACCCTGCCTCAAAAAAAAAAAGTAATAAAAAAATGTACATTTCAGTGGCATCTAGTATATTCACAGTGTCGTACAGCCATCACCTGAATTCTGTTTTTATGTACTTATAGAACTATGTAGTTTTGTTTTTGTCTTTATTTAAATGCTATCATAGGGTGCATGTATATATGTAGTTTTACAACTTTTTTTCATTTTATAAGTTAATAGGCATTAACTTCATTCTTTTTTTATTTTTTTATTTTTAGAGACAAGATCTCGCTCTGTCGCTTTTTTTTTTTTTTAATGTTTTTTTTAGAGTTAAGGTCTGACTCTGTTGCCCAGGCTGGCGTGCAGTGGCACGATCACAGCTCACTGCAGCCTCGAACTCCTAGGCTCAAGTAATCCTCCCGCCTCACCCTCCCATGTCGCTGGGACTATAGGTGTGTACCACCACGCCCAGCTAATTAAAACAATTTTTTTGTAGAGATGGCATCTCGCTATGTTGCCCAGGCTGGTCTCAAACTCCTGGACTCAAGAGATCCTCCCGCCTTGGCCTCCCAAAGTACGTGAGCCTCTGTACCCAGCCACATTACCTCGTAATAGGACTGTTTTGCTATTTTTACTATCCTCTATATAAAGTTTGTGCTGAGGTGTAAAACTAAGTTGGCCCTGGGCTAAGTACCCCAGGTTTATGTTTTTTCAGTGTAGGATTCCAATTCACAAATAGCTTTTTGACTATTCTTTTGAAAATAATAAAGCTCGAAATTTATTTCTTTAAAATTATTCCAACTGAGACTTCACAGTTCCAGGTAGCCTCATGCCCCCCCACCCTAGCACTGTTGTGCTCGGCAGGGTCCGTGGGAAAAGCCGGGTCCGAAGCACTTCCTGGGACAGACCCCAGGCCTGCTAGACTTGATGGCATACACGCAAGCCTGCTTCTGTGCTCTGCTCCGTGAAGAAACTTTTTATTTTTTATTTTATTTTATTTTTTGAGACACAGTCTAACTCTGTTGCCCTGGCTAGAGTGAGTGCCATGGCATCAGCCTAGCTCACAGCATCCTCAAACTCCTGGGCTCAAGCAATCCTCTTGCCTCAGCCTCCCAAGTAGCTGGGACTACAGGCATGCGCCACCATGCCCGGCTAATTTTTTCTATATATTTTTAGTTGTCCAATTAATTTCTTCCTATTTTTAGTAGAGATGGGGTCTTGCTCTTGCTCAGGCTGGTCTCGAACCCCTGAGCTCAAACAATCCACCTGCCTCGGCCTCCCAGAGTGCTAGGATTACAGGCGTGAGCCACCGCTCCCGGCCACTGTTTATTTTTTAGAATAAAAATTTCGAGCAACTATGACTTATAGAATATCACGCCACACGTTTACATTAACAGAAAGAGTGTCAGGGATCACATTGTGTCTCCCAAAGCTACAGGCATGACTGGAAAGTAGCCGAGGATGACATGGTGTTCTTGTGTAGATGTCCCTTAAGTGGTCAGTTCCGATGGTGTCTGCTGCTCCCGGCTGAGGTGCCGCAGAAGTCCTGAGAGTGCTCTGGAGGTCCCATTAGCCCCTTCCAAATTGGTGGTTCAGAGGTCGCTAAGAAGGTGGCTCTTTGGCAATATCTGAATATTGTGTATATATGAACAACATTGGGTGAAATGACCCCAGATTGGACATTTTGTAGGTGAATTGCTGGCATGAGCGGGGTTTGCTCCACAGCTCCACCTCCTCAGGGTGTCGGTTATCGGTGTGGCTCTTCCCAAGGGGTGTCTTTGGTGTCCATTTTAAAAGTGGTCTGCTCCTGCTTTGCCTGAAACGAACAATTTGGCTATCAGACTTATCAAGGGAGTAAATGCTGGCTTTATGGGAAGAAGTAACATGTGTTCACGGTTTCTTGATAGGCGGTTCAGCTTTCTACGTGGATAGGATTTTGTGGCTGGCCAAATACACTTCATCATCTTTTTCATCATTCTTAGTTCAACTTTTTCAAGTGGTTTTAATGAAGCTCAATTATGAATCAGAAAATTACAAATTGAAAAGTGATGAATCAAAAAGCTATAAGTCAAAAAACCATGAATCAAAAGGTATTTAAATAATTTTTTTTTCCTTTTTCCACCAAATAATGCTTTCAAGGTGGAGAAAACACTTTGCTTTTTCCTACATGGCGCTTCCTTTACATTTCTCCTCCTTTGGTCTTGACACTGACTTCCTCCTGGCTGCTCTCTTTGAATCTTTTTATTATAGGAGCTTACGCAAGTTTTAATGTATCTGTATGTGGTTCAGTTTTCTCAGAGTTGATCAGTGCTTAAACATTTTTGAAAATGAAATGTTAATATACTCAACTTTCGGTTTTTATTCCCCGTTTAGAGCAAAAACAGTTTATTTGAATGGTATTTAGAATCATGTTTCAAAAGCACTTTATGCAGGCCAGTCTTTGCACTGTATTGACTGCACATATTATTTAGCCAGCTTTCACATCTCTTCGCATAACCAAAGCCCTGTCCCCTACGTCGTAGGCGCCATCTGCTGCTCTGAACCTCTGGCAGTGGCGAGCCTGGCATGCCCTCTGGTCACGCTGGCATTGGGGTGTAAGGAGCACCGGGCTCAACATAGCTGAGTTTTCTAAGCCTCTTTTGCGTGTATTGCAGCTCATCCCAGTTACTGTGGGCGAATGAATGTGAAAGAGTCTCTCAGAGAGGATGGCCACCTCAGTGTGAATGGGGACTCGCTGTGTAAGTATGGCTTCGCTTTCCCCACGGAACGGTTGGTCTCGGATTTGGTGCCCCCAGGTTGCAATGTCGGGCCCCTGGTCCTGGGGGATGAGCAGCCTGACACAGGCACCCTCACTGGCTAGGACGGGCCAGTGCTGGTGCTGAGACACCTTAGTAATAGAAGCTAATAACCACCAGACTGCATTTGCTTTGGGGTTTTTTTTGCATGTAATTTGAGTTTCCCAGTTTTTCAAACTAATGTTGTGCAGTTGCGACTGGCAGGTTTGCGTATTGACCCATTGCATTAACTGCCTCTCACCACACCCACAGGCGATGATTCTAAGGGGAAGAAGCACCTGGAAACACACACAGCCACCCACCCGCAGTGTCCACGGCCGCCAGGGCCGGCAGGGGCCCTCTGGCACGTCTGTGCTTGTGCAGGTTGTCTCGCGCGCGTGTCTGTCTGTCCACCACGCTCCTCAGCGCTTGCTCTTCCTTGCTGGGTTTGTGTTGGGACCCAGGTGCTCCAAGGCCATAAAGAACTTAAAACAAGGAGAGTCTCTCTCCTGAAAAGCTTCTCTGCAAATTCATTTAGTGTTAATTTAATGTATGAAAAGCAATTTATTTGAGGTGAGATTGAAAGTTTTGAAAAGGCAAATTACTAATTACCCTCTTGTGTTGGACTGTGACCGGCGAGAGGCTGCCTGCCCCTCAGTTCTGTGGCTGGGAGCACCACACGCGTTAGCCGCTGTCCTGTCCCACATTTCGTAACAAGGAAGTTTGTTTTAAAATGTTAGGTGTTTTCAGTCCGTACCGGAAGCTTTCTTGGTGGAGGGACACCCTCTTTAGGTAGATTTTTTTCCCCTTAAAGTCGAGCTTCAAAAATAACTGTCTCTTAACTGCAAATTAATAAACATAAAGCAATTAATTTGAAAAAATGCTCTTACACCATGTTTCTTTGCTTATTAGCCACATTGGAATTACTTATAGTTTCAGGGGTGAACATGCAAATTGTTAAATCAATGTGAGTACATAATTTCCAGCAATTACTCTTGGAAAAACTGGAACAAAATTGATTTCATAAGCAGTTTTCTGTCTTATATAATATGTGATGTTTGATATCAAGTTTGTTGTATTCCGTCATCCAGTGGCACTGTCAGTTACCATTCTGAAATATTTCTTCACTGGGAAACGTCAGCCTTTAGAATAATTGTAATTTGGGCCTTTGAGTAATCACTTTCTCACCTAAAACATGTGAACTGCTGGTGTCTATGAATTTCAATTTGCTTTGAAATATTCTATTTTCCATATAAATTCTGCTGGCACCAACTGCCAACATTTACAGGGTAGCTTCCAGCCACCAACTTCCCCTTGGGTTTTGTAAGGAGAATCTGCATTTTACATTTTAAGTGTCTGCAAGCACTTCTGCAGAAGTGAATGAAAACTATTTAAAAAAAAAAAACCAGAATTTTCATAGGTTAATGTCAGCAAGTATCTTGCTCAGACTTAAAATAGTTTTTTTTTTCCCTTGAGACTCTTGACTTACTAATGTGGGAGAGTTTTGGTAAAAGTGAGACCTGGGAGTTTCTGTTGCACTGTCAGTGCGAGAGCTGGCTCTCTGGTGTCTGTCTGAGTGTGCCCTCCCGCACACATCTTCTCTGCCATAGGTTACTTTCTGATGCAGATGCTGCGAAGGATCGGAGCTGCAGGCTGGTTTGTGTCCAGGACGGTGTGGTCGGTCCTTTGGCTGGCCTTGGTCGCTCCAGGTGGCTATTTTGGGTTTCTGTGTTAGCATTCTCTCCAAAGCTTCTGGCAGTTAAGCACCTGCAGTAAATGATTTACCTAACCAAATACAAATTTCATTTTAGGTTCCCATACTTTCATCCTTGATGTAACATGTTTCATTCTATTACTTAGAAATGCTAACATTCTGTACGTTTGATTGCATGAGCATCCTTTGTTTCTCTAGTGTGTTGGGTTTGCGTAAGTCTAGCTGCTTGATTTTAGTGTAACTGAGAATGCACAGACTTGATGTCTCCTCTCCTGTATCTCCTTTTGTGTGTTTATCAGCATTACATGTTGCTTTTCCTGCCATGGTGGCTAGTATCATCTTACCGTACTTCATCTCTAACGTCATCTTTTAGTAAATTTCCTTGGCTTCTAGCTTGGCCTTCACAAAAACAGTCCATTTAGGAGGTTGGTTTTGCTAAGAATATTTCTTGAGAATGTTTGGTGTTTTCTCTTTTAGGGAAGGCAGTCTCTGGAGTGTTCTGGTGGCTAGGGATTGGATGGTACCAGTTCGTTACTCTGATTTCTTGGCTGAATGTGTTTCTTCTTACAAGGTAAGGAAACTGATATCCTGTCAACTTTGGTGTTTTAAAGAACTAGTTTTGTGCCAATTGCAGGCTATCATTTGATATATTATTTTATAATGATTTAGCTTATATTTGCATAGTTTTGTAGTTTTATATTTTACAAATTGCTTTCATATACTTAATTTTTTGAACCAACCTTTGAGGTAGGCGTGGCAAGCATGGCTAGGAAACTAGAAGTGTGCCTAGGGGAGGCAGTGGAAGCTGGCATGTCTGGGAGGGCCTGGACACAACAGGAATCTGGTCCCCGCGACTGCAGCCTGGGTGCGGTTCCCAGGGCACCGGTGGCCTCAGTGGGGCTGGTGATCCCAGGTGGATGGAGATTCAGGGCACCTTGGGCCTTTCCTGGAGCGCCAGCGTGCACCTCGCCCACAGTCAGTGAGTGTGTTGGTTGTTAACGTGGGCCTTGAGGATGCTGTTTTATAGGAATGTTCTCCTGTAGGAGAAGGTTTGTATCACAAACCTTGTAGATAAAACTGTAACTGCATTTCTAATGCCAGGGGGTGGTATAAAATTCTCCAGAGGTGGAAGGTAGAATGGTGAACCTGCCTTTTACTTTTTCCAAACTAAATGTTTTCATTTTTGTTCCTAGGTGCCTTCGGAATTTTTGCAAGTTTTTAATTTTGTTCATCCCACTGTTACTTTTACTAGGTAAGTAAAATCTGCGTTAGTTGCCTTGACACACATACATATGTATCTGAGATAGTGAAAAATGGAGCATTTCAGTACATTTTTGAGAAGCAGTGTGTGTGGTTTCTCCTTCAGCAGGTCTCTCCTCATGGGGCCAGGGTGATTTCCTTTCATTCCTGCCTGTACTGAATTGGACAAACATACAGAGAACACAGAGCGCAGATGACCCCAGGAACATATTTAAACCTGAAACTTCTCACCTGAACCAGCCTCCACAGGTAACCAGTCAGAAAGTCCTCTTAACTGGCATTGCAAATATGCATTCTCCAGGGTAAGTTTTCATGCTATGCATGATCAGGGTAGTTCCATTCGGGTGCCCTAGTTCAGAAACTATTGTTAATTGTCAGAGAAGCAAGTTTTATAGCTCCTTAAATGTTCTAAAATAGTTCAGATAATGCACATTTAAAGTAATCTCACTATGCAGTTTTAATTTAGAAAACATAGTAGTATTCATGACTGTAAAATAGAGAAAGAAGAAAACAAAAACCACTGTCATATCACATAAAGACAAGCACTAGTAATCAAGGTTTCATGGACTTCCCCTGAGTGTGTTGTGTGCCCTGTGGTTGGCACTTTGGTGTAATAGACGGTTTTGTGTCTCTGACCCTGTGCTATGGTCATTTGACTGCTGGGTTTGGTTTCTTGTTTGCCATTTCAGGGTGACGACGAGGCTTTTCGGTGGCGTTGGACGCGTGACATGGAGCAGCAAGTGGCCTCTTTGTCTGGACAGTGCCACAGCCATGACGAGAGGCTCCAGGAACTGACAACTCTGCTTGAGAAACTGCAGGGTCAGGTGGACCAGATGGACGACGGCAGGGCCGGGCTGTCGGCCTTGGTTAGAGACACTGTGGGGCAGCACCTGCGGGAGGTGAGTGCTGCCTGGCCCACTGGGCTGTGTCGTGTTCTTCTTCTGGGGGACAGAGGGAGTGAGAGTTGTTTTATTTTAGTTTCTTGACCATAAAATTTAGATGATTTCAGTAAGATCCAATTAACTTACTGTTCTGTTCCTGTTTGTCATTTAACAGCTTTGTAGGTAGAAAGGGGAGATAAAAGAGTAAATCTGAACTTTGCTGTTTCTTTGACATGACAAAACAGAAGAGGTTGGTTGAAACTAGTTACCTCAAACATAGATGCTGGTTAAAAAAAAGTCTGGAATCCTCTTGGTGGCAGATCCCTGAATTCTGTCCCTGCAGGCAGGACAGTTGCTGAGATAGACTCAGGCCAGGAAAGCACATTGATCCCAGATGCATGTCTTGTCCAAGGCAGCCTGAGACGAAGTGACCTGGCAGCCTTTGGTTATGGGGTTGCCCTCTCTTGTATGGAAAACAATTGGCAATTGTTCAAGAAAACCAAGATAAATGATAATTCATTTATCTAGTGTTCTATAAACTAAATTTTATGCAGCTGGGGGCTCATTTTAAAAATTAAGTTCCTGAACAGATTTAGCCTGTCCTTCTTATGCAGCTTCTACCGTGTACCTGTCAGCGGGGACCATCGTGATTGTAATCGATGCAGGACAGAATCCTAGACTTCCTTCTGGAGCAGCCACACACCAGTGTCACATATCCAAATTACCTGATAATTGGCAATCTGTTATCTTTTCCCCTAAGCTACTGGCATATATTTATCTTATATTGGCATTGTCTAATAGAATATGCCACTATTTGCATATGGCTAGGTAAATTTAAATGAATTAAAACTAAATAAACTTTAAAAAATTTAGTTTCTCACTTGCATGGGCTACATTTTAGGTGCTCAGTACCCACACGTGGCTGGTGGCTGCCCTATCAGACAGTGCATGTACAACATGGTCCCACCTGGTACAAGGTGCTGGGCAGTGTGTTAGAGGTGGTCAGGACCTCAGGGTCTTGGCCTGTTTGGTAGCCCACCTGGTGTGGTCAGTGCCCTGGGCTTATCTGTCCAGCTGACTGTCATCCCTTCATCCCTTTGCTCTGGTTTATCCCATTTTTAATCTTTTTTTTTTTTTTTTTTTTTTTTTTTTTTAAAGAGAGAGGTCGCGTCTCGCTCTGTTGCCCAGGCTGGAGTACAGCGGTGAGATCACAGCTCACTGCAGCCTTGAACTCCTGGGCTCAAGTGATCCTTCCATATCATCCTCCCGAGTAGCTGGGACCACAGGTGCGCGCCACCACACCCAGCTAATTTTTAAATTTTTTGTGGAGACGGGGTCTCACTATGTTGCCCAGGCTGGTCTCAAATTCCTGGCCTGAAGCAATCCTCCTGCCTCGGCCTCTCAAAGTGCTGGGATTACAAGTGTGATCCACTACACAGCATTGTTTTTAAAATGTTTTATTTGTGTATATTCATGGGATACAAGTGCAATTTTGCTACGTTGATATATTGCGTTGTGGTGAAGACAGGGCCTTCAGTGCATCCGTGTCTGGAGCAACACACATTTTACCCACCAAACAACCTCCCATCATCCACCCTCCACCCCCAACCCTGCTGAGTCTCCATTGTGTATTGTTCCACCCTGTGCTTCCACGTGTGCATGTTATTTACTCCCGCTTATAACTGAGAACATGCCTTACTTGTCTTTCTGTGTCTGATCTGTTTTACTTAAGATAATGGCCTCCACTTCCATCCATGTGGCAGCAAAAGACATGATTTCATTCTTTTTTATAGCTGAAAAGCATTCCATTGTGCATACGGACCACATTTTCTTTACCCCGTCTTCCGTTGAAGGACGCTTGGGTGGATTCCCGGTCTTTGCTATATTGAATAGTGTCGCAATAAACATACGAGTGCAGGTGTCTTTTTTATATATTGATTGCTTTTCCTCTGGGTAGAGACCCAGTAATGGGATTGCTGGATTGTATGGGGTAGTTCTAAGTTCTTTGAGAAATCTTTGTACTGCGTTCTGTGGAGGTTGTACTAATTTACATTCCCACCAACAGTGTGCAAAGGATCCCTTTTCTCCATGTCTTCACCAACATCTGTTATCTTTTGTCTTTCTAGTAATAGCCATTCTGATTGGTGTAAGATGATCTCTCATTGTGGTTTTAATTTGCATGTCTCTGTTGATTAGTAATGTTGAACATTTTTTCATTTATTTGTTGGCCAGTTACTTGTCTTTTGAAAAATGTCTGTTCATGTCCCTAGCCCACGTTTTAATGGGTTATTTGTAGGTTTTTTGTTGTGTTGAGTTTCTCGTAAATTCTGGATATTAGTCCCCTGTTGGATGCATGGTTTGCAAACATTTTCTCCTATTCTACAGGTTGTCTGTTCTCTGTGTTATTTCTTTTGCTGTGCAGAAACTTCGTAGTTTAATAAGTCCCGTTTGTCTATTTCTGTTTTTGTTGCCTGTGCTTTTGAAGTCTTAGTCATGAATTCTGCACCTAGACCAGTGTTCAGAGGAGTGTTCCCTAGGTTTTTTTCTAGGATTTTTATAGGTTCACGTCTTACATTCAAGTCTCTAATCCCACTTGAGTTGACTTTTGTATATGGTGACAGACAGGTCCAGTTTCATTCTTCTGCAAATGGCAATCCAGTTTTCCCAGCACCACTTATTGAAAAGGGTGTCCTTCCCCAGTGTATGTTCTTGTCGATTTTGTCAAGGATTATTTGGCTGTAAGTATGCGGCCTTATCTCGGGGTGCTTTGTGTGTTCCGTTGATCTGGGTGTACTGGCTTTATACCAATGCCTTGCCATTTGGGTTACTGTAGCCTTGTAGGATAATTTCATTCGAAGTCAGGCAGTGTGGTGTCTCCAACTTTGTATTTTTTTTCCCCAAGATTGCTTTGGCTGTTCAGAAACTTTTTTGGTTCCATATGAACTTTAGAAAATTGTTTCTTCTAAATCTGTGAAAAATGATGCTGGTATTTTGATAGGGATTGCATCAAACCTGTAGAGTGCTTTGGGCAGTATGGTCATTTTAACAGTATTAATTCTTCTGATCCGTGAGCACAGATGTTTTTCTCTTTGTGTCATCTACAGTTTCTTTCATCAGTGTTTTGTAGTTTTCCTTGTAGAGATCTTTCACTTCCTTGGTTAACACATCGACTGCCACAGTGTTTTATTATGAAAATAGAATAAAAACGTTGAAAACGAAATGATCCTTTCTAATTTAATGAAAATTTGGGTTTTTTTTTTTTTATTATTTTCTGAACGTGAGTTATATGCAACTTGAAAAATGGTTCTTGGGGCTCCCTAGGTAAAGAGACGTGTGAGTTACATATGCTTCACGAGTCCCCGGGCTCAAATCTAGCGTGAGCTAAATACAACTCACATGGCAGTTAATGTATTAAATATATTCCTAGGTATTTTATTTTTTTATAGCTGTTGTAAATGGGGTTGCTTTCTTGATTTGGTTCTCAGCTAGATCATTATTGGTGTATTAGAACTGCTACTGATTTCTGTGTATTGATTTTGTATCCTGAAACTTTACTGAATTCATTTATCAGATCTAAGAATTTTTGGTGGATTCTTTAGGGTTTTCTAGATATAAGATCATATCATCAGTGAACAGGGACAGCTTGACTTCCTCTTTCCTATTTGGATACATTTTATTTCATTCTCTTGCCTGATTGCTCTGGCGAGGACTTCCAGTATTATGTTGCATGGGAGTGGTGACGGCAGGCATCCTTGTGTGGTTCCAGTTCTCAGGGGAATGCTTCCCCATTCAGCACGATGTTGGCCGTGGGTTTGTCATATATGGCCTTTATTATTTTGAGGTGTGTTCCTTTAATACCTAGTTTGTTGAGGATTTTTATCCTGAAGGGATGCTGAATTTTATCAAATGCTTTTTCTGCACCTATCGAGAATGATCATATGGTTTTGGTGCTTCATTCTGTTTATATGATGTATCACATTTGTCATTTGTTCATGTTGAACCATCCGTGCATCCCTGGCTTTAAAAAAAAACCCACTTGATCATGGTGTATTATCTCTTTTTTTTTTATTTCAGCATATTATGGGGGTACAAATGTTTAGGTTATGTATGTTGCCCTTGCCCCCACCTCCCCTCCCAAGTCCAAGTTTCAAGTGTGTCCATCCCTTGGATGGTGCGCAGTGCACTCTTTGTGTATGCATATACCTGTCCCCTCCTCCCCCCTCCCACCTCCCCGACATCCAATAGATGTTACTCTTATATGTGCACATATGTGTTGATCAGTTAATACCAATTTGATGGTGAGTACATGTGGTGCTTGTTTTTCCATTCTTGTGATACTTCACTTAGTAGAATGTGTTCCAGCTCTATCCAGGAGAATATAAGAGGTGCTATATCACCGTTGTTTCTTAAAGCTGAATAGTACTCCATGGTATACATATACGACATTTTATTAATCCACTCATGTATTGATGGACACTTGGGTTGTTTCCACATCTTCGCAATTGTGAATTGTGCTGCTGTAAACATTCATGTGCAGGCGTCTTTTTTATAGAGTGTCTTTTGTTCTTTTGGGTAGATGCCCAATAATGGGATTGCTGGATCAAATGGTAATTCTACTTGTATCTCTTTAAGGTATTTCCATATTGCTTTCCACAGAGGTTGCACTAGTTTGCAGTCCCACCAGCAGTGTATGAGTGTCCCTATCTCTCCACATCCACACCAACATTTATTGTTTTGGGACTTTTTGATAAAGGCCAGTCTCACTGGAGATAAGTGATACCTCATTGTGGTTTTGATTTGCATTTCCCCGATGATTAGAGATGTTGAGCATTTTTTCATGTGTTTTTTGGCCATTATTCTGTTTTCTTTGAAAAGTTTGTGTTCATGTCCTTTGCCCACTTTTTGATAGGGTTGTTTGATTTTTTCTTGTTGATTTTCCTGAGTTCTAAGTAGATTCTAGTTATCAGCCCTTTATCAGATTTGTAGCATGCAAAAATTTTCTCCCATTCTGTAGGTTGTCTGTTTGCTCTCGTGACTGTTTCTTTGGCTGTGCAAAAGCTTTTTAATTTGATCAGGTCCCATTTATTTATTTTGGTTGTTGCTGTGATTGCCTTTGGGGTTGTCTTCATAAATTCTTTGCCTAGTCCAATGTCTAGAAGAGTATTTCCAGCATTTTCCTCTAGAATTCTAATAGTTTCCCTCCTTAGGTTTAAATCTATTACCCAGCGTGAGTTGATTTTTGTGAGAGGTGAAAGGTGTGGATCCTGATTCAGTCTTCTATATGTGGCTATCCAGTTTTCCCAGCACCATTTATTGAATAAGGATTCTTTTCCCCAGTGTATGTTTTTGTCTGCTTTGTCAAAGATTAGATGGCTATATGAGGATGGTTTTACATCTGGGTTCTCAGTTCTGTCCCACTGGTCAATGGCTCTGTTTTTGTGCCAGTACCAAGCTGTTTTGATTACTATAGCCTTATAATAAAGTTTGAAGTCTGGTAAGTTGATACCTCCCATTTTGTATTATCCTTTTGATGTGCTGTTGAATTACGTTTGCTGGTATTTTGTTGAGGATTTTTGCATCTGTGTTCATCAGGGATATTGGTCTATAGTTTTCTTTTTTTGTTGTGCCTTTTCTGGTTTTGGTATCAGGGTGATACTGGCCTTGTAGAATGAGTTAGGGAGAATTCCCTCCTCAAGTTTTTTTGGAACGATTCCGGGAGGATTGGCATTAGTTCTTGGTATGCTTGGTAGAAATCACCTGTCAATCCATCTGGTCCTGGGCTTTTTATTGTTGGAAGATTTTTTTATTACTGATTCAACTTCACTAGTCGTTACTAGTCTGTTCAGAAGTTCTGTTTCTTCCTGGTTTAATCCCTGGAGGTTATATGTTTCCAGGAGTTTATCCGTTTCCTCTAGGTTTTCTAGTTTGTGAACATATAGTTCATAATAGTCTCTCATGATCTTTTGTATTTCTGTAGTATCTGTTATAATGTCTCCTTTTTCATTTCTGATTTTATTTGGATCTTCTCTCTTCTTGGTTAATCTAGCTAGTGGTTTGTCAATTTTTTGTTTTATTTTTATTTAGCATAGAATGTCAAGCAATGGTTTGTAAATTTTGCTTATATTTTCAAAGAACCATCTTTTCATTGATTCTTTGTATTGGCTTTTTGTTTTGTTTTGTTTTTGGTCTCTATTTCATTTAGTTCAGCTCTAATCTTTGTTACTACTTTTCTTCTGCTAACTTTGGGTTTGGTTTGTTCTTATTTTTCTAGTTCCTTGAGGTGTGACTTTAGTTTGTTAATTTGTGATCTTTCTGCTTTTTTGATGTAGACATTTAAAGCTATAAACTTCCCTCTTAGCACTGCTTTTGCTGTATCAACAGGTTTTGATACGTTGTGTTTTCATTTTCATTCATTTAAAAAAACGTTTGAATTTCTGTTTACATTTCTTTGTTGACTCAGTGGTCTTTGAAGAGTGTGTTTTTTAATTTCCACATATTCGTGTGGTTCCTAAAGTTCCTCTTAGCAATTTCCAGCTTTGTTCCACTGTGGTCTGAGAAGATACTTGATATGAATGTGTTAAGACTTGTTTTGTGGCCTAACTTGTGGTGTGTCTTGGAGAACGTTCCATGTGCTGGTGAAAAGAATGTGTATTCTGTAGTCGTTGGGTGGAATGTTCTGTAAATGACCGTTAAGTCCATTTGGTCTAAAGTCCAGTTTGCATCCAGTGTTTGCTTGTTGATTTTCTGTCTGATGACTAGTCTGGTGCTGTGAGTGGGGTGTTGACGTCCCCGCTGTTACTGTGTTGTCTGTCTCTTTAGGTCTAGTAAAAATGTGAAACATGTCACCAGTGTGCGTATCATCCTTGTGCAGGGACCATGCTGTTCTTTGTGTCGTTCTGATACTGGTGTGTGTGCTGCTGAAGCAAGTGTTTTGATTATGTTTTAGAATGAGGTGGGATATAAATATCGTATAAATATCAAGATATTGGATTACTCTGTACTTCTCTCTGTGACCTGGATTTTAGTCATTCAGAATGTACAGTCCTTTCTTTGCCATCGTGTGATTGGCAGTGATTTTTCTAGACCTTCCCCGGGGTATTTCCAGTAATCTTCCTATGAGTTTATCTTCCTAAGAATTGATTGGTAGAAACAAACTGCTGTTTTTCAACAGGTAGCTTATGTTGCAAACACTTTGTTCTTCACTAAGTGGGCCCCTTAGCTGGGCTCATCACTTGTCCTGTCAGCTGTGTAACACATTACTTAAATTGTGTGAGGAAGCCTTGGTTCTCAGTGGTATCATCCAGTGTTCTGGGGAAATGCTCTGGTTGGTTTATTCCTGATAAATGTTTATGTGTCATAACATTTCATATGAATACGCAACAGTCAAGGGGGTAATAAGTGTATTATGTATCTTAATCCATGGTTATTTTATTTTAAATCATTAAATATAGCGGGTCCCTAATGAGTGTTTGTTGGATGAGTAGTAATTGCTCTCTACAGAATGTTGTCTGTTGTTTTTAGGACTTCTTTGGTAATGTTCTTACGTAACTAGAAAAGCTATTTGTGGATTTTAACACAAGTTCAAGATCTCTGAAGTCAGAGATGACAATAAGAACAGTACTAGGAGATTACTCCTTTAAGGGTGCTGTGCCAAGTTGGGACCAAATAATCTCCAGTTTTTAAATATTTTGTGTAAAAATGACCTTGCCAAACTTGATACGTTTTTGTTTGTTGCTTAACTTTATCATTTTTTCATTCATTTTCTTTTCTTCTAAGACCAACTTTATGACTTTCCACCAAGAACATGAAGTCCGTATCTCAAACTTGGAAGACATTCTTGGAAAACTGACAGAAAAATCTGAGGTATTTATTCTTGACCTTATAATTATACTCCCCAACAAAGTGATTTTGTAATAAAAGAAAAATCAGTTGCAGTTAATATTTTAAAGTTCCTTAGCCATTTAATGTGCCTTCTTTTACAGTATTTGCTGTTGTCCTTGGTAAAACTGAAAGAAATGTTTCTTTCCATTTTCCTCTGGCAATTTCGCTTTCTTGCTTTAAAAAGTTCAGTCGGAGTGCCTGACCCACCAGGTCCACGTGTCTTTTGAGGGTCATAGCAGGGCTGTGGATGAGGGGGAAGCCTCTGGATTCTAGTCCAGCTATTCCTGGTTCCAGAGTCCCTGTTTTTCCTCAGGATCACACAGCCTCCACCAACATTACATTGTGTTTAGAGGAAGAATAAAGGACCTGAACGTTTTGACCAACAACATTAATTTTGGGTCAGAAAGTCTGTTGCTGTTAGATGTTGGTAAAGCCAGAGGAAGAAGGCCAGAGTGTTTGTGTTGATCTCAGCTACGGAGATTACGAAGTGCTCAAGTTCAGGTTCTTTGCATCTCCAGTGCTTAACACAAGCCTGGCATGTTAGATGTTCATTGAACTAAGTTGTAAAACGTGATGAACCTAAGGATTAGATTCAGTGTTTGGGGAGATCTCAGGACCGACTCCTGCATTATAGACCCTGTGAGAGTCAGGGGAGCTCAGCTGAAAGGAAGGGGGCGGGGGGCTGAGAGCAGCCAGCCCGGGGCAGGAATTAGCTCACCTGTGAAAGGGTCTAGCATCCATTTCATCTGGGGTTGCCTTGTCCTGTGTTGGAGTTGTGAAGACCTCTGTTAAGGCAGAGTTTGAACAGATGCTGTTATTCAACGTAGTGTAATGTTGCTGTCTCAGACATCTTTGAACACACCATATTAATAAGTCGCATCTTTGTGTGTAAATTTGTCTTTTCCTTTTCCTTCCACATTTAAAATACATTCTCCAGAGATGGTGGCAGTGTTCTGTCTCTCAGCCTGGGTGCTGGTTATAGGAGCTGCAAATCTTGAAAACTCATCAAACTGTCCCTGTGAGATGCACACATGGGGACATCTCTGAGTATACGTGATCC
Source organism: Indri indri (assembly GCA_004363605.1). NCBI lineage: Eukaryota > Metazoa > Chordata > Mammalia > Primates > Indriidae > Indri > Indri indri. Next base: position 52,570 of record RJWJ010002198.1, read on the forward strand.
CTGTGAGATGTGTGCACAGAAGCATCTCTGAGTACACGTGATCCCTGTGAGATGCACACATGGGAACATCTCTGAGTATACATGATCCCTGTGAGATGTATGCATAGAAGCATCTCTGGGTACACGCGATCCCTGTGAGATGCATACACGGGAACATCTCTGAGTACACGTCATGTTTTTTAAAGGTTTACTTTGAAATGTTAAATACACATCCCCCACTTGTGAGCCACCTGGCGGGTGTGGACTTTGAATTAAGAAGGGAAACATCCAGATAAAAAATGTTTTTTGATTTAATCAAGTATGTGGTTTTATGAGGTCAGCATATAACTGTGAATTTAAATAGATTGTTTCTCATACTTTTTAGGCCATCCAGAAGGAATTAGAACAGACCAAGCTAAAAACAACTAGGTAGGATAATTTCAAATAATTTTCTATTTTGTTTTCTGTGTTTCTCCTTTTGGTTATTTGGAGCGGCAGCAATAGTAATTAGGGTGCTGGTTCGGACACCCACCTGTCGTCACCTGAAGTACCTGATCTTTGTGGTTGAAACAAACCCAGCTGTGTGTCCTTCTGGGGACCCATCTGGAGCCACACAAGGACAGAGGGGTCCTGAGGGGCCTTTTGCATCCCCCTCTCCATGTAGACTGTCAGTTGTTCCCCACGCCCAAAGGGTGCCCCTGCTTGGGTGTGCGTGGAGGTCCGGCCTTGGAGCTCATGTCACAGTGGACTCCACGCCGGGCCTCTGCTGGCTCTGTTGGCATCAAGGTGGACCTGAGTTAAAGCTCAGCCGTCATCCCTCCTGCCCCGGAGCCCCACAGCCCCTCCGCACGCAGGACCCCTGCCTCTGGAAAGCATGTTCCAGGCCAGGCCCATCAGCAGGTGTCTCTCCCAGACAGCTGCCAGCCTTTCTGCCCTTGACATCAGCAGCTCTTGTGCCTCCACTGAGGCGTTTCTCTGCTGAGCAGTCGGCCTGGTCCCTCCGTAGTCTCCTGGGGACCTGGTGTTTGGCTCCTCACTGCCAGACCACTTGGCCTATGTGCCTGTCAGTTTGCCTGCAGCCCCTTTGAAATGTAGTGCTTCCCTTTCACTGATACTGCCAGAGCTGCATCTTTTTTTTCCCATACCTTCAATTTTATCCCAGAGCAAGCTCTCTCCGCACCCCTTATCCCCTTTGTCTAAATTTATTTCTTTGGTGATTCCAATAATTGCCATGGCTGGTCGCAGGGGACTGTACTTAGGAGCTTTACCTTGGTAGCGTGTCCTCCTCTGCTTTGCTCCTGTGTGTTTCTGTGGACCCCGTGCCATGACCTGAGACACTGCCCCCCTCTGAAGGGGGATGTAAATGTAGGCCTGAGACCCTGTTCCCCTCTGAAGGGGGATGTAAGTGTAGACCTGAGACCCTGTGCCCCTCTGAAGGGGGATGTAAGTACAGAGCATATTTTTCTTCCTCCCAGGGCCTCTGTTTCAGTTAAAAGTTGCTCTGATATGCCAATGTGCAGCCCCTGAAGTGTTTATCCAGGAGTGTACTTTTTTAAGAGATGAATTGTTAGTATCTCAGCCACTGTATCTACCTATAAACAAATATAAATACATTACAGTATTTCATATTATAATACACAGTACCTACATAAAATAGAATTATTAAAACAAACCCTGAAGCCATATATTTTAGTGCGATTATTCCATTAGCATGAAAATTTAGATTCAATTTTATAATGATTATTGATAAATATTCTCATTTCTGCAGTCTTATTTATAATTTTAAGGAAATAGATACAGCTTTTAAATACTAAATTGTTTAACTGTCACTAAAAGGATAACCACTGCTGATAGCATTTTGGTAGAGAGCCTATGTGTGTGGTATGTGTATTTGTATATTAGGCACCTATGGGGGGTGTCCCTCTGGGATTTTGATTTGCAAGTGGCATTAGGTATCCATGTCAGCACAGCACAGGTTGGTGTCTTTACAGTGTTGACTTGTCTAGTGTGTGTGGGGAGTGTTTAAGCACAGGTGGCTCGCAGTGTATAACTCATGTGTGCTCATTACCCAGTTCCAGCGGGGCCGACGGGCAGCAGCTCCTGTCCACCGTCAGGCGTCTCGAGCTGGAGCTGGGTCACCTGCAGTCAGAGCTGTCGAGTTGGCAGCGTGAGAAGACCAGCTGCGAGAAGGTGGATGTGACACGTGAAAAAGTACATTTCCTCTGTGTTTATGTCTTGTTTCATAATGGAGAGTAAGAGAAAAGTTGAGTTTGATGACTTAGGTTTATTAAGTTGTTTAATTTCACTTCCTTTAAAAACCAACTATATTTGAAGTTTCTTAACATTTGAAAATAACAAATTCAAATTTGCTCCTCAGATTTCCCCCATTAAGCAGCGTAACACACCAGTTACGCAGACAGAAGGCAGTTGATTAGAAAAAGTATTTGTAACACAAATGGTAAAATTTTCTCTAATGTGCAGAGAGCACCTAGAATTGGCAGGAAGAGAAACAGTGGAGACATACAAAGCGTCTTACTAATTGGATTTGCAGATTAAAGCTTGCAGATCCACAGGAGTGACAACTGGCGCCAGCGCTGACCAGGGGCAGTGGGCTTTCCTGTGGCTAGTGGGATGATGAACACCCACAGCCTTTGGGGAAAACCTTGTGACAGTAACCAGTTACAAATACCCACCTGCTTTGAAACCAGCAGCCACACTCCTGGAAATCACCCTACAGAAACAAAAGCACGAGCACAGAGGCCATAAGAGCCCATTGCAGTGTGGTTAGCGTTGGCGGGGTGAGGGCAAGGAGGCAGCCAGAGCACTATCTCGGGAGTGTGGGCTGAGCAGCAGCACGTCCGCGGAGCTGTTCTGAGTGAGCGCACTGCCAGTGTGCTATCACAGAAGGTTGTGCTTCTCTTGTGCTTCCGCCATACTCCATTCCTTACAAAGCAAAAAGAGAATTGTGTGTACAGAATGATATATGTGCACAGAAATAAGACACACGGACATGTTTAGCATACATAAAGTTACACTGAGGTTTTTTTATATGCCTGTTTTCTTACGAGACCAAGTTTGCAGAAAGCAAGGGGCTCTTGCGTGCGTCTCTGGCTAACCTATGCAGCGCGCATTGGATGCCTGCCAAGTGGGAGCACGCTGGCTGAGCAATGTGGACATAACCTCTCTCTTTCTTTAGTTACGTGGGTGTAAATTTCATTGATACCATGCTTTTGTCTATTCCTAGTCTCTTTAATATATTCCAGCATTTTTAGAGGGGTTCTTACATTTAATATGAAGGAAAATTCTGTCACATTTACATTATACATTTTGTGAGGATGTGTGATACTTCAGAGGTAGCTAAGATAATGTATGTGAGGAATTGAAATGATTTAGGTAAGACAGTAAATTCATGTTATATTTACTTATTATGTTACCAGGTAGATGCCCAAGTCAGAGAAACTGTCAAACTCATGTTTTCTGAAGATCAGCAAGACGGTTCTCTTGAATGGCTGCTACAAAAGTTTTCTTCTCAATTTGTAAGCAAAGATGACTTGCAGATTTTATTACGAGATTTAGAGCTGCAGATACTGAAGAACATCACCCACCACATTTCTGTGACAAAACAGATGCCCACTTCAGAGACCGTTGTGTCTGCTGTGAATGAGGCTGGGGTTTCTGGAATAACAGAAGCGGTGAGTCAGCACTAAGGAATGCTTGATGCCCAATGTCGTGCTGAGGCGGGTTACCTAGTTATTAAGCTAGTGGACTGTGATGTTTTCTAAAAATGGGGTGCAGTGGTGTAAGTAAGGTGATGGCGGGGTGTGCTAAGTAAGCAGGGTGTTGAGTTCAGGGCAGGTGGCCACTCAGTGGGTCTCAGCTGTGGGTGACGTCGTTCAGCTGCTGCTTGGGAGTACTGTGTCACTGTGAGTCTGTCTGTCCCAGAGATCCCGTCTACCTGTGTGGCCGCGAGTACCTTCCGATACTGCATACAAATTCCCCAGTAAACCCAGATTTCCCGTAGTCCAGTCCCAAAGTCTAATCCTTGCTTTCTTCATGTTTTACGGTACCCAGGGGGCTCCTCTGGTTCCAAGATTTATTGTGACTGTGGCTGAGCCCTGGGTGGAGAGGCTCTTGTGGCCTCCCATCCTTGTCTGAGCATGTAGTTGCTGAGACACCCTATGCCTGTCATCCCCCACGTGGACCTCATTGAAAATATGCTCTCAATATGAGCACCCAGGCTTCCTTTGTGTCCTTAAACCCGAGTCTCTTCTGTTTCACCTTGTCCAGCAAGCGCATGTTATTGTGAACAACGCTTTGAAGTTGTATTCCCAGGACAAGACTGGGATGGTGGACTTTGCACTGGAATCTGGTGGTAAGTAGACATTCTCCTCACTAAATTAAATGGCCATCTGTTATCGGGGATGTGAACTTGAGAAGCTGTTACCTACCCCACTTCCAGCAGTAAGAACTTGTTAGAATTTTAAAAAACCTGAGACAAGAGCATGATTCTGGGCAAGTCCCTGGTGTTCGTTCTTCCTGGCCAGTTGCTTTTTGGGCACGGGTCTTCTCTGGAAGGGTTGGTGGTGTGTGCTCGTGGCTACGTCAGGGTCTGCACCACAGCATGTGGGTTGATCACCCACGACCTCCCGTCCTGTGGTTTGGGGATGGATTGTTCAGTGCCTGCAGTGGAGACACGCAGTGACCACCCACCGTGCCCTCATGGGGCCTCCACTCCTACGGTGAGACAGACGATAAAATGAAGCTGCATAGACAGAATGACAGGTGTGGTGTTCTGGTTCTTCAGAACACTGCAGATGCACAGGTATGGACCAGAACTCTTGGGGCCAAATGCATTTGAAAAGTCAAAATTGTAGTTTAGTAAAGCACTGAGGTCCACATGACACCGTCTGGGACACTGGGGACAGCAAACCCGGGTCTTGCTTAGGAGCATCTCTGTGAGGAAACACATGAGATAAATAAAAACCGTAAGTAACATCGTGTAGGTTAGGGGAGGTTTTGCCACCATATGTTATAGAAAAGTCTTGGTTTTTTTATTTTTTATTTTTTATTTTTTTTGAGACAGAGTCTTGCTCTGTTGCCTGGGCTACAGTGCCATGGCATCAGCCTAGCTCACAGCAACCTCAAGCTCCTAGGCTCAAGCAATCCTCCCGCCTAAGCCTCCCGAGGAGCTGGGACTATAGGCACATGACACCATGCCCAGCTAATTTTTTCTATTTTTAGTAAAGACAGGGTCTCGCTTTTGCTCAGGCTGGTCTCGAACTCCTGAGCTCAAGCAGTCCTCCTGCCTCGGCCTCCCAGAGTGCAAGGATTATGGGTGTGAGCCACTGCGCCAGCTGGGTTTTTGAATTTTTAAAATGTAGGAATTGCATTTGAGGGCTGGTGGAACATCATCATTTGGGCGATAATGTGCTTTAGTACACATGAGTGTGTGGCGAGGTTGCAGAGCCCTGACTGGTGGTAGTGATTTTACAAACCCGAAGTCTGTTTGATTGCTTACCCCTGGAGTTGAGGAACTTGGGTTTGGTTGGTCAGGAGCCTAATCCCGTCCTTACTGGAACAGTTGGATTTGGTTCCATTTACCATCTTAGCGTGGTGGATGCAAACTGCTGTCACGTGAAACTGCCAGATCCTGCTCTATGCTAGACAGATGTCAGTAAGGATGCTGACTGTTCTCAATGTGGGTTTTGTTTGAAATGACTTTTTTAGATTATTAAATGATTTTAGTTATATGTTTTGAAATTCTGTGATTTATGAAGAAATTATTTTCATTTAAGAGGCATCAGATGACATTAACTGTACAAAATAGGCCAATAGTTTTCTTTTGTTCTTAGAATCATTAACTCAGGGCCGGGCATGGTGGCTGACGCCTGTAATCCCAGCACTGTGGGAGGCCAAGGTGGAGGATCACTTGAGCTCAGGAGTTTCAGACCAGCCTGAGCAAGAGCGAGATGCCATCTCCACTAAAAATAGAAAAATTAGCCAGCCATGGTGGTGCACACCTATAGTCCCAGCTACTCAGGAGGCTGAGGCAGAAGGCTCTCTTGAGCCCAGCAGTTCGAGGTTGCTGTGAGCTAGGCTGACGCCACGGCATTCTAGCCGAGGTGACAGCGAGACTCTTATCTCAAAAAAAAAAAAACAAAAACGAAAGAAAGAATCATTAACTCAGAATTCCAGTTAATCCCTGGTAAGGCTGAATGGAAGGGTTTGTCACTGAACATTTATCAGCTCTTTGTAAATTAAAAAAGTGAGTTATTCTGTTGAAGGAGACTTTTTTAGAATAGGAATATTAGAGTAGGGTATTTTTAAAAGGTATAATAATTCACGGCTTCAGCAATTCAGTTCTCCCCCAGCTATATCAAAGTCCGCTTGTTTCATGTTTGATACAAATCCCTGCCCCTCCCGCTCCCTGCATCTGACAAGAGCTCACAGCAGACTTAGGGCCACAGCTGCCGAGCGCGCTCCCCGGGAGCTTCCTTCTCACTGACTTATTTGTGTTTGCTGCTGCTTCCACGCAGACTTGTTTTTGGGGAGGTTTTTTTGGTCCTGCCTCGACACCAGTGTTCTGTCTGCCCAATTTCCTATTGAGGGGCAAACTTTTTTCAGTGCTGCTGCTTTTTATTATTGAGATACAATCCACATAATGAAAATATCACCATTTTAAAGTGTACAACTCAGTAGTTTTTAGTATATTCACAATGTTTTGCAGCCCTCACCACTGTCTAATCCCACAGTATTTCTCTCACTCCTCATAGCAACGCTGCACCTGCTAGCAGTCACTCCCTATCCCCTGGCACTTTTGTTTTAACTGGTAATTACCATGATGTTTTGTCACTTGGGCTTATTACATCTGCCCTCTAAGAGCTCACTTGCCAGGTAACACCTGGCTTGGTTGGATTCTTTAGTCTTTATTTAGAAAAACGAACAAAAATCCATTCAGAGTAGCTGTCCCTCTAGCAGTGGGGAGGGAAAGCCATTATTTTAACTTTTCCGTTTCAGTAGGTACAGATTGTGTATCCCAGAGCAATTGCAAACTATTAGCACTGAATTTGGAAAAAGTAAAATTAATTAAGAATAGGACTGATTTTAAAGTAGAAGGCTGTTTGTACAAGTAAAATACTGTAGAGTTTTAAAGATAGTTTGATTAAATCCTTCAGATAGGTACTATATAGGCTCCAAAACGGTGGAATTAAATACTAAAACAAACCTAAACTTTGCTTTAAGGTGGCAGTATCTTGAGTACTCGCTGCTCTGAAACGTACGAAACCAAAACGGCACTAATAAGTCTGTTTGGAATTCCACTGTGGTACTTCTCCCAGTCTCCGCGCGTGGTCATCCAGGTGAGTGGGCCTATCCCAGGGCTGTGCTTGGTCCAGCGCGGGCTCCCACCTCTGCCACCTGGTGGTGGAAGCCCCCAGGCACAGGCAACGTAATGGCCGTGTCAGTTGATGCATTTTCTTAGCTTTTTATCAAGGTATAATAAACATACAGAAAGTATGCAGATCGTAAGTATACAGCTCAGTGAAGTTTCATCAAATGAACACGTGTGAAACTAGCGCCAGGACAGGAAACCGCATCCCCAGCACCATGAGGCCCCCTTACATCTCCACTGGCCTCCAGGTTAGGGTTAGGGTTAGGGTTACCAGACATGTGTCCTGCTTCGGTCTGAGCTTCAGGCAGATGGGACTGTGGTGTCACACTCGCCTTGGTGGGTTTCTCTCCTGTTTGTCCGTGCTCTGTGTTGTTCACACTCACAGCTGGGTGGTCTTGTGAGACTGTGAGTTGCCGGGTGTCAGTTTTCTGAAGAGTGGGAGTGGGTGGAGTGAGCATTAGTCGGCGTCCAGCGGGGAGCCCTCCTCTGGTGCCAGTGTGACCACTCCCCTTACGCACCGCTGCTTCCTTGTGCCTTTCATTTTTACTCTTGGTTGTACAAACTTAAAGGACTAAAGGATGAAGAATTTAAATGGTCAGATACATTTATTTTGCCTTAGTACTAAAATGCTTCCTAATAATCCTGGCATTTTTTGAAGAAAATTAAAGTTTCTTTTATGTGAACATCCACCCGATAGCTACTTTTTAGTTAAAAAACAAGTCCAGGCTGGACGTGGTGGCTCATGCCTGTAATCCCAGCACTTTGGGAGGCTGAGGTGGGAGGATCGCTTGAGACCAGAATTTCAAGACCAGCCTGAGCAACATAGGGAGATCCTGTCTCTACAAAACATAAAATAGAAAAATTATCCAGGCGTGGTGGCACCTGTAGTCCCAGCTACTAGGGAGGCTGAGGCAGGAAGATCCCTTGAGCCCAGGAGTTGGAGGCTGCAGTGAGATGTGATGGTGTCACTGCACTCCAGCCTGGGCAACAGAGCGAGACCTTGCCTCAAAATAAATAAACCACAAGTCCAGTCTTAAAGAATTCATGAAGTAAGTTGTGCATTAAGTATCAGTGAACCTAAAATTTAGGATCCTCTGGTACTATCATGGTAATTGTATTGTCTCCATGGTTGCCCTTGCTGGAGTGTCTGCCATGTGTAACCGTCTGGCTCCCTGTAGTCTCTAGTGAGGGCGCGGTGTGTGCTCGGCAGCCTCTGTGGACGTGCTCTTCCCTGCAGACGGTGGGGGACACTGGCTGTGACACTGCAGTGCAGCTTGCGGCTCCCTTTCCTCTGTGCTAGTTTGTAAGCACACCATACAGGCTGCCACCGGGCAAGGCAGACAGGACACCTACACGGTGCTGCCTCCTGCTCCTGGCCATAGCAGAGTCCTGAAAGGCCTTGGTGTTCCTGACACACCCCAGATGCCACACTGGTGCACAGCACTGTCGCTGCCACGCTGCTGGGAGTGGTGATGGCGTAGCGAGTCTCTGGGTGTCTTAGATGTGTGTGAGGGAGAGAGTGGGACAGTCCCCAGTCAGAAGAAGCACAGGCGAACTGGAGTGGGGAACGTTTATGTAAGGAACTATTAGCTGTAACGGGATTGGAGTAACAAGCGATTGGCTACTGGGAAGTAAAGAGAATTCTCAAAGAACATAGGAATGGCAGGTACGAGGACCAGCTCCCCACCCCAGGACTGGTAGAGCACCTAGGAAGCATCCCCGCCCTGCCCAGGGCTAGGGTCCAGAGGGGGCCCGGCCACAGATCACTGTACGGCAGGGAAGGTGCTGTGCTGACTCGCTGGCAGAACCCACTGGAACCTGCTGGAGGCATTCTGCTGCAGGCTCCCGAGAGGGGCGCCCAGGGCACACCCTGCACTGACAGCTCAGTCTTTGGGCTGGCAAAGGGAAAGCAGTGACAGGGCCCAGCTCCATTTTCCCATGGCAGGCTAAAAGGATGGATATGGGCTGACAGGCAGTAAATAGATAATTGGCACAAAGGAGAAAACGGAATGTGTACGGGCACACTGTTCCCCTTTTCTCTATAGACACAAACATGCATGTGTCACTTTACTTCACAAGGGTGGGCTGCTCTGCCCCGGTCCACAGCCTATTCCACTCCCCATTCGTGGGCTCGTGGGTCCTCTTCTGTCACAAGGACTCTTGCCACAATATTCTTATGTCTCTGTCGTTTTGTACTTTGTCTGTGTATCTTAGGGTACAAGTGAGGTCACCAAGTCGGACAGTAAATGGAGAAATGGGGTCGCCAGGTGGAGGGTAAATGTAGGAGTGGGGTCGCCAGGTCAGAGGGCATGTGCACGTGCAGCTGGGCATTGCCAGGCTGTGCTTCCTGGGCTGGTGCATTTCGCACGTCGACCAGCAGCGGAACGTGTGTTTCCCTACAGCATCTGCAACACATTCTGTCAAACTTTTAGATTTTTGTCAGTCTAATAGGTGAGAAATGGTAGTTCCCTGTTAACTTTAATTTGTTATTTTCTTGTTATTGTGTAAGGTGCAGAGCATCTTTTCATATGTTTGGGGACCATTTAAATTTACTTGTTTTTCTCTGAGGTAATGTTTCTATATTGCCCATTTTTCTTTGTGGCTCTGGTTATCTTAACTTGTATAAAACTTAGGTTTTGGTGATAGTGACCTTTGAGATCTCAGTTACAAACGCCTTTCCCCAGCTTGTCTCCTGATTTTACTTACGATGATTTTTACCATGTAAAAATTCTTTCATTTTTACTTCTGTGTCAGTCTCGTCTCATGTTGCTTGTTTCCTGAGTGGTTAAGAGCTTGTTCAAACCCTTGCTCTGGTATTTTGCTTTTCTCTAGCCTGATATGTACCCAGGAAACTGCTGGGCGTTTAAAGGCTCCCAGGGCTACCTGGTGGTGAGGCTCTCGATGTTGATCCACCCGACCGCTGTCACCCTGGAGCACATACCAAAGACGCTGTCACCCACGGGCAACATCACCAGCGCCCCCAAGGACTTCGCAGTCTACGTGAGTGCATTTGCCCAGCTCCTCCCATCCCTTCCTGGGAATTCCCAAAGACAAACATCCTCACAGCTCCTGATGCGCATGTGTTTCCGGGGGCAGCTGTCTCCCGCCCCTCCCTCCCCTCACCATGTTTCCAGGGAGGCTAACTTACAAATAGTGCATCGATTGATGTCCCATTTGTGTATACTGCTAAACAGATCAAGCTAACTGGGCCTAGCTTTGAGAATTTTATTCACTTTTGTCTAGTTACCTATAGAGGATGTTTTGACAACTGTGTGAGGTTGAAGCAACTGAATGACAAATGATAAAGTAAATTTTGCTTTCTTATTTTTAGAATTTATAGAAGCAAATTAAGAAAAGAACACCCATAATCCCAGCACCTAGAGAAAGCCACCATTAATACTGTGGCACTTTTTGGTCTCTTTATTTTCCCCTTTAAAAAAATACAGTTGACTGGCTTGGGCAATTAGTGAGACCCTGGCTCTCTTAAAAAAAAAAAAAAAGAAAGAAAGAAAGAAAGAAATTAGCCAGGTGTATACCTGGAGTCTCAACTACTCCGGAGGCTGGGGCAGGAGGATGTCTTGAGCCCAGGAGTTGCGGGCTGCGGTGAGCTGTGATGCCACCACTGAATGCTAGCCTGGGCAACAGAGCAAGACCCTGTCTCAAAAAGAAAAAAAAAAAATACAGTTGAGACAATAATGTTATAAAACTTTGTTTCCTGCCTTAAAAAAACAAAAGTTTTATCATAAGCATTTTTGTACAGCAGTTGAACTCTTTATAGACATCTTTAAATAGCATAAAATCCCATTGTATAGTTGAACCCTTTATTTACCTGACCAACTCTCCTGTTGAATATTTCGATTTTCCACTTTTCAGTACAAGTGCAGCACCTTTACATCTTCAGTTATTTCTGCAGACTAGCTACTCAGAAGTGGTGTCACGGTGTCAGAGGGCATCGAAGCATCACACCGTGGTGTGCGTGACTATCATTTCCACAGCAGCACTGAAATATGTGCTGACCTCAGTTCCCCTTCTAAGAATGGAGCCCTCTTTTTTTTAATCTCTGCTAACTCAATAGGTCAGAAATAGTATCTTAATCTGTATTTCTCTGTATTTCACATGCATGTTTCCTTTTTTGTAGATTCTGGTCTTGTTTTTATTGATTTATCTTTCTGGATCTTAGTTTCCTTATGAATATTTGAGCATTTTCAATGTAAATATTAAGCATGTGTCATTCTGTTACAGCTATACTTCCCATAGTCACTCTTAATTTTGTATTTACTCACTGCCCATAATTTCTTCCATGGCATTTCTTATACCTAGAAAGTCCTTTCCTATTATGAAACAGACATTCAAATAATCCCCTCCATTTTCTACTCATTCTTATCTTTTATTGTGATAAAATATGTACAGAATTTGCCATTTTAACCATTTTCAGTGCACAGTTCAGCGGCATTATGTACAGTCCCATTGTTGTGCAGCTGTCACCCCCATCCATCTCCAGAGCTCTTCTGTCTTCCTAGACTGGATCTCTGTCCCTCTCCCCGGCTGTGCACCCCTGGTGCGTGCTGTGCTGGCGGCTCTTCCTCCTCCCAGCTGGTCCAGTGCTCCAGGGTTTCTACTAAGGAGCGTTGGGAGCAGCAGTGGGCAGTGTGGGTGGCTTGTGGTCTGTGGAGTCAGACACTGTCCCTTCTCTGCTGCTTGGTAGCATGTCCTTTTTCAGCCTGGGTTTTCCTGCTCTGTGTAATGGGAGGAGTCACACTTACCTGGGGGTTGTAACAGAATGCCCGCCCTTCCAGGGAAGGCCTTATGCCTGTGCTATGGAGAGGTGATCTTCCCTCACTCCTATTGAAGGGAAACAGTCCTAATTAGCTCAGTGTCATTCTCCTGTTACTTGATGACTATATGTCTTGGTTCCAGGGATTGGAAAATGAGTATCAAGAGGAAGGGTGGCTTCTGGGACAGTTCACATATGATCATGAAGGGGAATCTCTGCAAACGTTCCACGTGCTGGTAAGGACAATGGGTGTCTCACTTCCTTGGGGGCCCCGGAGTCCCCTGGGCTTGTTGTGACAGCAGTACCCTGCAAGTGTTGAAAGCATGAAGACCAGTCTTTGAAAAAGTTAATCTTAGCTTTCTAGCTTTGCTTTTCTTTAATGAGCTTTTTAATGAGCTACAAATAGATGCGTTTATTGAAACTGAAATTAAATAATGAGTTCCTAGGGTTTTGTCCAAGCTTCATGTCCTGTGATAGATTACGTGTAAGGTTTTCATGTTGAAAAATTTAGTTTTCAACTTTGCTGCTTCCTACCAAACATCATAGTTGGGGAAGTGATTGGGTTTGGGGTTATTAATATGACATACTTGTGTTTTTTTTCCACTCGATTTCAGAAAAGACCTGAGAGAGCTTTCCAAATTGTGGAACTTCGGATTTTCTCTAACTGGGGCCATCCTGAGTACACCTGTCTCTATCGGTTCCGAGTTCATGGGGAGCCTGTCAAGTAAAGACACTACTTACTATTTTTGTACATTTTTGTATATACCAGACAGCCTGAAACACTGGAATCCTTCATGGGTGAGGGCATTTATAATAACAGGACAGTGTCACCCCTTAAATAAATGTTACTGACTACCAGCAGGAGGATGTGAAAATTTAGGTGACAAATGCTCTGATGCCCAACTTGCTGTGTCCACTGAAACTGCATGTTGAGCGTGTTGTGTCCACAGAGATTGTCAGCAGCAGGGGAAATTCATTGGGATGTGTGGTTCTCATACATACGTTGTTTCTGAACATAAAGCTCTTTGTATTTGTATTAGCAGCAGGAACAAAGCAAGTGCAGTTAGAAGGCTTGACGTGTTCTTGGAGCTTTGATATTTAGCTTTTCACTGGTTCTTCTGAACGACTTTTGAGGGGCAGATCTATTTCGTCTGTTAAATCCAACACACATTTCTTTCAGGGAAAAACAATGTCACCAAATTTTCAGGGTTCTAAACTCCTTTCCTTCAAGATGGGATTTTCCTTTATTCAGCACCAGTGGTTACTAAGTCTCCATGTGGGGAAATGACAAAAATGTGCGTTTCTGCTTAGTTTGCTCTTACTTCTGAGAAAGATTTTCAGTCAGGACTCATCGTGCTAATATCCATGGAGGAATATGGATGAGTTTCGTTCTTGTAAGTCAAAGTGAGTCTGATTTGAAAGGGGAGATTTGGACCTAACCACACCACACATGGAGCTCTCTGTCTCAGCGAGGCTCTTCCCACTGGGGTGCACATAGGAATAGGAACCAGGAAATCTTGGATGTTTTGGGTTTTGTTTTGAATTTTGCTGAAAAGGGAACACTACAATGCTCTGAGTCTTTCAGAGGCTGCATTGTTATTCTGCCGATGGTTATCCAAGGAGTTGTCCAGGGTGGCACATTTGTGAAACCATCACATTTCAGGATCATGGTTTTTCCTACGTAGCAGCACTTTTTCCTGGCTCCAGTCGGAATTAGCCTTTTATTACGACTGTTGGGCACTCTCGATTCTTGTGAGACTCATTTTGGTTATAACTGATATTTAATATTTAGACTATTTTACCGAGCAGACTTTATAAATGAGATATCTGCAAGGAACTTAAAGTGTTACAGATGTTTTACCTTAAGAATAATTTAAGTTTTATTGGGTTAAGACAGTTTTTGGTGTACCATAAATGTTGTATTTTCAGAAAAACATAAAATGATGGTGCTGACTGGTTTTCTGAAGAGTTTTATGTATATTGCACAACAGCCCTCAAATATAGAAAACTACATATAGCATTTTTTTCCCTCTCCTTAGAATTGGAACTATGCAGTTACAGTGGCTAAAACGTGTACAGATGTTTCATATATTACAAGTTATGTGTATAAATGAAAATTTCCTATAAAAACCAAATTTGGGAGTTGGGGTGGAAATATTTTGAATATTAATTTATTTTTAAAGATGCAAGATAGGACTTTGTGCAATGTATTTTTGTAAATGCCTTTCAAAATATTTGTCTTTGGTAGTGCTTCTTTTGCTGCCACCAAATTGATAAGATGCTATTAAGATGTTTAAATAAAGAGTTTTAATTTTTAAAAGTGCATGTGATATTTCCAATGAATAATAAACAGTGTATTTCTTTCTCAGTTTGTTCATCTCTGCCCGCGGGAGTAGTGGGGCTGGCAGGACCTTAGCGAGCCTATACCCTGAAGGCCACAGAGTGTGGGGCAGGAGGGGACTGGGGCGCTGGAGGGGCGCGGGGGGAGCTGGAGGAGCTGAAGAGGGCTCGGGCGCAGTGGCGCTGGAGAAAGCCGGAGGGGCGGGGGTAAAGCGGGGGTGGAGGGGGTCGGAGGATCGGGGAGGGGCGGAGGTGGCCCCAGCTCGGCCTCCCCGGGGTCCACCCTCAGCTTCGCACTCTCTGGAGCGTCCCCGGCTCGCAGTTGCTTCCCAGCGGTCAGGTGTCGGCGCTGCCTCCGCGTGACAGTCTCCCCACGCGCGCGTAGGCGTCAGAGTCGCTCCAGCGTGTCCTGCTCCCGAGCCCATTACGCCCACCGGGGCCTGAGAGAGGAGTGGCTTCCTCCACGGCGTCCGGACACGCCTAGATCCCTTCGCCCCGCTGGGGGCCTGGGCACTCCCCGCTGCCTCAGTCTCTTCTCCGGCCCTCGGCCGCCGCCATTGTGGCGTCTGCGAGAGCGCCCCGCCCCCGGTCACGTGCCGCTCCTCGCCGGCGCCGCGGCCCCGCCCCCGGTCACGTGCCGGCCGCTGGCGGGCCCGCTCCCCGACCGCGCGCGGCTCCTCCCGGCCACTGTAGAGGGCGTCGGGCGCCGCCGGGACGGAAGCCGGGAGGTGCTGCCGACCGCGCCTGCGACAGCGTCAGCCCTGCGCGGAGCGCCGGCCCGATGGCGGCGGCGGCGGCGGCGATGGCCGAGCAGGAGGGCGCCCGGAATGGCGCCCGCAACCGCGGCGGCGTCCAGCGCGTGGAGGGCAAGCTGCGCGCCAGCGTCGAGAAGGGCGACTACTACGAGGCGCACCAAATGTACCGGACCCTCTTTTTCAGGTACTGCGGCGCCGCCGCCCGCCTCGGCCCGGCCGACCGCCCGGCCTCCGCCGCCTGCCATTGGCCACGCCGTCTCGCCCCGCGCCCCTATTGGCCCGCGCCGCTGCCTGTCGCTGAGGTCTAGTCGGAGCCAGGGGCTGCGGGGCGGAGGGCTCCGGCCTGCCCGGTTCGGCCTCGGCCTCCCACTCCGGCCTCCTCCTGCCCCCCGACCCTGTTCCGTTCCCTCTCCCGGCCCTGCCCCACCTCCCCCGAACTCGGGTGGCTCCGGAGCCCCTACGCGAAGTCGCGGGCGTCCTCCCGCGGAGGGTCCTGTCGTGAGCTTAAACCTCGTCTCCTTTTATGCCTCCCCCGCGGCCCCCGCATTCTGTTTTGTGCTAAATTGGCCGTTTTCGCGGCGCTGCTGTTCGCGGGGTGCCCGCCCGCCCGGTGCGGGCCACGGGCCGAGCGCGGGGACCGGGAACCTCGCAGGGGCAGCGCTGCACGCGCCCCGGGCTGGATGCACAAGCCCTCCTCCCCTGGCCGCTGGCAGGCCGTGAAGCGCCGCGGGCTCCGCCGACCGTCCGTCACGCAGCTGCTTCTCCAGGTTTTGGTTCTGCGTGTGACATGCCTGTGCATCGCGCACGTCGCCGGTCCGGGGTGGTTCAGGCCAGAAAACAATTTGGCGGCGGAGCAACCAGACCTCGGACGTGCTTTGGAGATAACTCCAGAGAATTTTGTCTGTTCTGTGGAGAACCTTTTATTTCTAAACTGCCACGGGAAAGCGATTGTTTTGGTATAACATTTAAGGGCAGTCGATATGACCGTTACGTAGTTGAGACATAGTTTATTTTGTTTTTAATAGGCTTTTTTAGAGCAGTTTTAGGTTCACAGCACAATTGAGCAGAAAGTCCAGCGTTTTCCATGTACCCTTGTCGGGCCCGCAGCGTGGGACCCCCGGGAGGAGTGCGCCCCGCACAGTGGACAGACCCGCACTGACGCTCCGGTGCGCCGAGCCCTCTGTGCACAGGTGTGCCGCATCCTGTGGGTTGAATTGCGCTGCCCCAAAATCCTCTGTTAGGCCCAGATTTTAAGTTTTTCTTTAAATAACAAGTTGTATCATTGTCTTGAGAACTCTGGGAGTGCTTCTGCTCTGGCCGTAGTTTACTAACTTGCATTTGGATTAAACACTATCCACGAGCGGGACCAGGGTTCCGGGTCAGCAAGTGACTTGGTTAAGTGGCGAAAATCCCACTAAGTGAGGTGTGGGATGACCCCTCAGTCCCTGGCATGTAACAGGTACCATGGCCTTACTTAAAACGCTTATCTGTGCTAGGAAAAGAAAGACGAGTGTTCAAGTGAGTAGTTCTCAATCTCAGCTGACTGAGCAGGTCTGGGATGAGGCTTTGCTGTCTTGCATGTGGAGATTTTTCTTGTTATTTGTACAGACTCTTATGTGCAGCCAGGGTTAGGCTTAGGCGCTCTGGTCTGGAGTCCCTGACTATGGGCTTGTGGAGAGGGATTAGTCACTATTCTGAGTCTGAGTGACCTGAAGGGCAGCCTTGGTTCTAGAACTTTCTAGGCATTAACTCCTGACATTCTATAAATACAAACCAGTCAGGCTGCATCTAGCTTTATCATTGTAAATGGTTTAGAAAGAGATTTGCTTTTCCCTTGGAGACTATTTAAGTACAAGTCCTTAATGTATGATGTTTGTAGTGGTGAGTTTTAATGTTAGTTGAATTTGTCACTGAACAGTAACAACTTCCCAGTGGCGCAGGCCGGACCGTTGTAGTCTTTGAAACCTGATTGTTCTTCAAGGAGCAGCCAAAGATGTAAGTGGCTCCAGATGCGACTAGCACTGAGCCTTCCAGGTGGGTCTGCCAGCTGTGACTCTGTATGACACGGAACTTTCTGTCGCTTGAGATGTTCTCTGATGCTTGGCTGTTCTTGAAGTTTTGTGTATAAATATTTGCCCAGTGATTACTCAGCAAAAGTGGATCCTCCCCAAAATAAACATCATGTTCCTTGTTTTGAACCAGTTTGCCTCGATAAGGGATTCGATTGTTAATTTAGCTTGTAAGAGATGAGTCCCCAGGTGGAGGGAGTGTTTCGTAGGGAGATGGGGGTGGTGATGATCTGCATCCCCCACGCCCTCTACCGAGTGTGAAGGTGGTAAGGAGCTCCCACTGGGAGGGTTAACTGGGAGGGGCCCAGGGCTGGGCTCACTCCTCTCCATGGGACCTGGGGCCCCAGACAGACACGCTGAACCTGTCCGATCCTAGGCTCCCTCGTGGGTCATTACCTCACTGTGCCACCCAGGAGGTCCTTGCGATAGCGCCCCTGTCCACCCAGGGCAGAATTCCATGTAGACTCCCAACCCTGCCTTAGAGCACTCCATGGGTGTGTAGCTTGTGGAGAAGTCAAATTCTCCAAATCATGCTAAATTGTTTCATGTCTTTCTGTCAATAAATATATATTTGCATATTTACTTTTAAATATTTACATAAAATGTACAATTTGATCAGCTTTGATGTGTTAATATGAATGCATCCATGAAACTATCATCAATCAAGATAATTGAAAGTACCCATCGCCCCTAAAAGTTTTCTCCTGTGCCTTCGTAATCATCCTTCCTCACCCCTGCCCCAGGCAACCACTGATCTGCTCTCCCTCATTTAGAATAAATTGCATTTTCTAGAATTGTATGGAAGTGGAATCACAGTATGTGCCCTTTTTTGTCTTTTTAGATTCATTTGGTGTGATTATTTCGAGGTTCATCCATTTGTCTATGGTCTATTTCTATTGCTGAGTGGTATATTCCATTGTGTGCCTCTACCACAATTTGTTAATTCATTCGGCTTTTAGATAAATTCACCAGTTGACACTATTAATGCACTTACGTCCCACAGCAGTTTCAGGTGGAGGAGAGGGAGAAACTGGGCAGCCCGGAAGAGTCTCACAGGGTGTGTATGTCCCACAGAAGTTGAGCAGGTTCCTGGTCTACCAGGTTGCATTGGAGGCTGAGAGGGTTAAGAGAGTGTTTGTTCACCTTTGTCCTATGAATAGTACTGGTTAGGGGAGGTCACCTTGTCTTACCAGACTTCTCTCTGCCAGGACGGGGAGGGAGTCCATTTTCTAGACCTGTTGGATTATTGGTGCCTCGTGAAGTCAGTAAATCTCTGTGGCTGTGGGAAAACTGCCAGAGTGGCCCCAGTGCCACCCTCTGGCCTTGAGGAGCCTCACTGTTGGCTGCAGTGTTTGCAGATTTGCTTTTAAAAACTTGATGTGGTTAAGAACCCAGCCCAGGTGGCAGTGATCCACGGCGCCCACTGTCAGAACTGCTGGGCCTGGGGCTTGCCCTCTGCCCCGCCAGGGAAAGTGAGTCTTCCTGCCACGTGATTCTTCCTGAGATTTGTTTGAGTTGATTTTTGTGGCTTGAGACTGTATTTTTCCTCTTAAGTCATATAAATTTTTAAAAAGAAAAACTTACAGTGTGTGTTCTGCACACACCTCAACCCAGTGCCTAAGATAAACTTTTTCCTAGAGGAGCTGTTGGCAGTGCAGGCAGCTGCGCCCTGCCAGTTCAGGTGTTGTCCTTGCAGCGACTCTTTCTGAAGCAGCGTGGCCCCCAGTCCTCTCCTGAAGGCAGGCACCAGCCGACCCCATGTCCAGGTGTGGGTGTATTAATGTGTCAGTGTGGGGACTTTACTGTGCAGTCTGTAACTGTCCCTTGTTGTTAAGACGCTCTGCTGCATCACAGTGTTTCCTACGCACCCTCCGGGCTGGAACACAGTGGCCTCCGGCTGGTGAGGGTGACAGGCTGGAGATTTGCCCCACAAACTTTGTCTTTTGATCCACACAGTTTTTATCACTAGTATTAATACTTCCATTTCTGTGTTCTGCTTTTGTGTGTGTGTGAGAGAAAAAAATAAGAGCAAAATAAACTGTAATATTTGTGCAGACACGCTCTGTGGGTAAAGATGCTGCCATTTTTGGCTGGCAGCACCAGCGTGCACCAACGCAAAATGTCCTTCATCTGAGGCCGACAAAAGTCCTATTTCAGTGTATAAAAGGTGCTTTTGGGGTGTTCATGTGGCATATTCAGCAGCTGCAGCGGTCAGGGCTGTATGAACAGACTGGGGAGGCCAGCCGGGCTCTGCTCCAGCCACCCTCGACTCTCCTGTGGCCTCAGGCCTCAGAGGGCACCAGGACCTGCTTAGTCACCCAGAAACAAAAACTCCCAGGGCCCGATTCTTCAGTGGAAAAAGCAACATGTCATTTTCGTGTTTGCCTCGGACTATTTTGTCTTTACCAGCTGCCCTTGGTCAGGAAACACGTTGTTTCCACGAGATGAAGCTTGTGCTCACAGGAGCCTCACCGTGTCCCTGCCTTTCCCCTCTGGAGCTTGCGCTGCCCTGGGAGCAGGAGGCGCAGGGGTGGTCGTGGTCCAGGCTGGCTGGGGGGTGTGTTGCCGTAATCATCCGCAGGTTCCCTATCCCAGGAATTTGGTTTATCTGCCTCTCGAGGAGTTCTTTATTCTTCATCTGGTTTTCTAAGAGGTTATCTCTTACTGTGCCTGAGACAGTAGAGTCTAGAACTCTGTAGTGTGACGCGTAAGCAGAAAGAAATTGACCTGGCTGTCACGTACGGTAAGTGCATACAGTTCCGTGGTGTCCGTGCAGACGGCAGCGTGTGGCTGTACGCTGTGAGTACTTGTTCTTAGAGACCCTTCTACCGCGCTGAGCAGGTGCATGGAAGGGCTCCGAGATTCTGCAGGGTGGCTCTCAGCATCCTTGGAAAGTCAGGCAGCGGCGCTGCGGGATGGGAATTAGGAATGAGGATGGCTGGTCACAGGATAAATGTCCCTGTTGAATGCTGACGGGGGTAGGTCCCCACCCAGGTTTGGAGCGTGAGAGAGACGAAAGACTGCTGATGGTCTGACAGGTGGCATCTTGCTTGGGGTGTTATCTTTTACCTCTGGGTGGCCACGCTCAAAATGCAGCCAGATGGGGTCTCCTGTTGGAGGGCCTGTCTGCCAAGCTAATGGGATTCCCCCAAGGTGTCTGGTTGTGATGCCTTTTTGAAGAAAAGACCTTTCCTGTGGTTAATAAAACAGCCAACGCTTGTGTTCCCTGCTGGCCTGCTAAAGTCGCGTTGCCCAGACTTGAGCCGTCTGCGCATTTCTGTGTCTTCGTGTCACCTGCATTGCTATTTACTTAGTATTTTTCTTTAACTTGATTTGTTTTTAAATATGGCTCTGTCCAAGGAAATTTTGACCCAGAGAGACGGAGTTGATTGGCTAGTTATATTTTTTTGCTAATAAGATGATGGTAATCAAGGTAAATGTATAGTGAGTGAAACAAAGTGCTTTGGGAGGCGTGGTCCATCTCGGCCGCCCCCACACTTTCGCCTCACAGGCAGGGCCCGGCTGCCTCGCAGTGTTTGTCCTTTGTACACAGCCCCACCCGTCCTGCCTGTGGCTTTGGGGTGCTTAGGTGCCAGCCAGGCTTCTCATTGCTCTGTGCTCCTGTCCCTGTGCGGTTCGAGAGGCCGGCTTTCCTGGCTTCACAGGGGTGAAGGCCACCCAGGCCGGTCCCTGTCCTAGGAAGGAGGTGTGCAGCACAGGCGGGCGTAGATGGGGCACGTCCCAGGAAGGCAGTGCAGGGGATTCAATGGGAGGGAAGGAGGTGAGGTTGCAGTTGTTGTCCCCAGGAGGACCCCATCCTGGAATCCCCAGCTCTCATCCCCGTGTGCCCTGTGGCGCCTCAGTTCTCAGATGTACGTCTCCTCTGCTCCTTCTCGGAGCACCTGCCACCAAGGCAAGGCCCGTCTTGAAGATGGAAGTGAAGCCCTGCTGGGTCCCTTCTGCTGAAAGCCAGGGGCTGCTCAGGGAAGGGCTGCTGTCTGGCTCCGGGAGTTTTGGGGCCCAGGTGGCCCCACCCACAGAGTCTTCAGGTGGGTCTGCTGGTCCTGCCAAGGCTTGAGCTTGAGAGAGCAGGGACCTTTGTGTCCAGAGGCGCTCCACGCAGCCCTCGCGGTCAGAAGAAGCTGGGCCTAACGGCAGAGGAGAGGCCCCTGGGGCAGCCGCACTGAGTGGGACTGCTAGGCAGGCTCTTCTTTTCTTTCCCACGGAGCTCGTGTGCTTCAGGAGTTGCCGTTTCCATTCCTGATAAAAGGTGTGTGTGCACAGGACTGAGACTCGCACGCTCCCCTGTGCACCTTCAGCATCTAACCCCCAAACCATGCCCGACATGGCGAGTGTGGCGATGAGAAGTCGCACCCTCTGGGGAGCGTCTGCAGCAGGTGTCCCTTAGCTAACAGCTTTTCTCCCTGTTGCAGGTACATGTCCCAGAGCAGACACGTCGAAGCCCGAGAGCTCATGTACTCAGGGGCGTTGCTGTTCTTCAGTCACAGCCAGGTGAGTGTGTCCTGCTATGGCAAGATTGCTGCCCTGGGCAGACGAGGGAGTGGCCTGGTGGCTGACGTCGGGCCATCCTTGGCTCCGGCCGCTTTGGCAGCAGGTGGCAGAGGGTGCTGGTGTTCCTGGCCACTGTAGTCCCCTCGTGCTGGGACAGTGGGTGCTGCACGTGTATGGTTTTGGTATAAACGGTCCTGTCTGTTTTGTTTGCTCCTAGGCCGGGGATTCTCATTCTTAGTGACACAGTGCTCAGAACAGATTTCCTTAGCTTTGGTTTGTTTACAGGCTTCTGTCTAGAAAACCGGAGCCACTACCCAGCTTTATATTATCTGTTCTGTGCAAATCAGAGCTTTGTTCTCAAATGTGTGATTCTTGTTTCTTAAATGTTTTGTAGCAAAACAGTGCTGCGGACTTGTCCATGCTGGTCCTAGAGTCCCTGGAGAAGGCAGAGGTGGACGTGACCAACGAGCTGCTGGGTGAGAACCGGCAGTGCTGCTTTGCTGGGTGCCAGGGACCGTGGCTGCTCTCATCGCTGCTCTTTGACGTGGCGCCTCCGCGTCTCTTTCCTCCATTCCATGTCTGCTGGGGTCTCTCGTGTGCTGGGGTTGATTTTGCTGCAGAGGCAGCTGCCGCCCAGTCACAGTGAGTCGAGCCCTCTGGCAGCCCCACTCGGGCACCCTGGCACCCACAGGATGCACTTTCTGCACGGCATTGAGTTGGCAAGTGGGTGCCCTCTGTCCATAAGCTGGGCTCTGTCTGGTCATCAAGCAGCTGGCAGAGCCCTCTGTGTGGGCTGGGAGGGGAGGAGGGTCCTGTGGGCCTAGAGGTGGCGGCTCTGTGGGTACTCAGCCTGCTGCTTCCGTCCCAGGCTCTGCTCCCACCGCAGCCCACCCTTCGGCTCGGCTGCCCAACTCGGGCTAAGCCGTGAGGCTGGAAAGGTGTTTGTCCTTCCTTGTCGCGCTCTATGGCACACGGTGCTGCCTCTGCAGCAGAGAGGTCAGTTGGGGGTAGCCCTGGGTGGCACTGGAGCCTGGGGACACCCACCAACGCACCAGTTCTTTTCAAGTTGGATCATTGTCATTTTTAATTCATATTTGTAAGATGTGTAGTACAGAGAGCTGGAGTGGCCGTGTGTTCCCCTGGATGACGGTCTGTTTGTGTTGTTTTCAGAAAACCTGGCTAAAGTGTTCAGTCTGATGGACCCCAATTCCCCAGAGCGAGTGGCCTTTGTATCCAGAGCCTTGAAGTGGTCCAGTGGGGGATCCGGGAAGCTGGGCCACCCCCGGCTCCACCAGCTGCTGGCCCTCACCCTATGGAAAGGTAGGCCCTGGGGCCCAGGAGGCAGAGGGGTGCGATGCTCTGCCCTGGCGGTGTCGGGGCCTGGCAACAAGCACGGCCCCTCTGCTCCTGGAGCTTGCATTTGCATCGTCCGTTTTGATCCATGGGAATCATCCACCACAGCGTAGGAGGGAGGCTCTGCGCTCTGAAACCCGGGCGGTTATGCTTCGAGGTTCAGCCCCAAGGGGGCGGGGTGGCAGCTGTTGTTGGCCTGGCCCATTTGTCTTCCTGCTCGTACCCAGGATGCCCCCTGCTCTCTCCGGAAGATGGGGATGTCTGTGCCCCGGGGCCTGGTGCTGATCCGACCCATGCTTGGCTGGCCAAGCTGTTTTCTCCGCAGAGCCCATCTCATTTTCTGATTAAGCTTTTGTGGGGATCATTCATTCCATGCAGTGGGGGTCATGGAGGTTTTGGCTTAGTGTGGTTGGGTTTTTAGCTCTAGGTCTGCTGCTTAGTTCCAGAAAAGATGCTCAGTAAATCCTGGTCGAGTGACATGTTGTTCATTAGGGTTTGAAAAGGCTTCCTCCCAGGCACGGTCCCCAGGAAATGTATGTGGTACGTGATCTGGCAGCAGGCCTTGCTGACCTGGCCACGTGCCCGGGCCCCCAGGCGTCTATCTTGGGTGAGGGAGGTGGAGAGGTACGACCATGTGGGTCACAGGGACCCTCTAGGAGTTCGGTCTAGGCCAAAGGTGACTTTCCTCCAGAAATTAGTGCAGATCATCTTTGTGAACAAGCTCCTCCTAGAAACGGGTCTGTTCTGACAAGTTGTGAAACTGGATGAACGTGTGTGTTCTCTGCAGGTCAGCAAAGCCAAAGTCCATCCTGCCCTTCTCTCACCCGTCTGTCAAATGAACTCTGGGTGTCCGCCAGGCACCAGCCCTTGTTTGGTGCTGAGATCTCAGAGCCCCAGCCTGCCAGGCACTGCGCACTGGGCGGAGGGGACTGAGAGGCCACGCCCTTTCTCTTTACCTGGGGCAGGTTCACCTGGCTGTGCCCTGTTCTCTGCTGTGACAGAGGCTGTCAGCTCCCCTGGCACCTGTCATGCTTTTCCCTGCCTTCACCCCAGAGCCACGTGAGTGAGCGTCCATCAGGTCTAAGTAGAATTCAAAGGCCAGAAAGTTGAGGGAAGCTCCTTGGAGGAATCTGGCTGAGTCAATTCCTTGGGGTCACTTTGGTCCTCAGAAGGGCAGGGACCTCCTCATCCTCCCCATAGAAGCTGGCCCTGGCCATGCTGTCAAAAGCAGGTTTTCTGCTGCTCCTGCTTGTCTGTCTGCACCAGCACCCTTCCCCCATAGCACACAGCCCTCGGCGGGGTGAGCACTGCTGGGTCCTGGAAGGTGGCACTGTGCCAGGCGTGAGCAAGGCTGCAGAGGCCCTCAGGCACCCCGCAGCCCCTGGGCCCAGTCTTGACCTGTTACCTCATCTTGCAGATGAGTCAGGCCCTGTGGCCGCAGGGGGGTCACCTCCATCAAGACCTTGGGCAGCAAGTGCTGCTTGGCCCCTGTCTCCTGCACGCCTGTGCGTGGGGCGCTGTGGGGAGGTGGCAGGCGTAAGTGGGTGGGCATGAGCAGCGTGTGCCACACACGGGCAGTGTTGCACAAGTGCTTGAGGCATGTGTGTTCGGTGTGACAATTGTCATGATAGGCGAGGAGTAAAGTGTCTGTTATGGAGCCCCTTCCACCGCAGGGTCGGTTGTGGTGTCGAGAGCATATCTGGGGCTTCCCTCAGCGATGGCCACAGAGTCCCTGCTGAACATGCTGGTGTTGGTGGCTGCCCCTCAGGGTTGGGTGTGGCCCTCATCCCTGACTCTGGGAGTGGCTGACTGGGGGTTCTCGGTGCTCACAAGGACTCTGAGCAGGGCGGGGCTACTGTTCCTGACAGCCACGCCCTGGGCCACCACCTCTGCCTCTCTTGGGATACAGGTTACACTCCGCTCCGGGGCAGTCAGGCTTGCTAATGTCTGGTGTAGTTACTTCCATAGTGATGTTCTCATGTGGAGGCCCTAAAACTAGAAGGTTCTTATTTTGGAGGTGCAGGGAGACAGAAAATAGGCAGAGTCAGTACTCCGGTCACTCAGACTGGCCTGAACGCAGCACCAGGGCCCTGGGCACTCAGGGCAGACAAGGGCTCCTCTTGGGGGGTTGAGGGGGCAAGGTAATGCCCAGATCTGGATGGGAAGGGCCAGGCTAGCACAGGTGTGGGGGTGGCCCAGGGTGGAGGGTGTGTGAGCAGGTGTGGGGGTAGCCCCAGGGGTGGAGGCGGGTATGTGAGCAGGTGTGGGGATGGCACGGGGTGGAGGGTGTGAGCAGGTGTGAGGTTTGAGGGGGTCACTCATGGCCTTGTCTATTTTAAACGGGGTCTGTGGAAGGAAGGAGAATCCTAGGCTTGTTCTTGCTATTGATCTGAGGTTCAAGGTGCTGTGCTGGCAGAGGCTCAGGTGTTAGCATTTCCCGTCATGTTTTTCCATGTGAAATTGCCATTCGAGTAGGTCAGAAGTACCAGTGTTAGGGGTTTTTATGGTTCACCCTAATGTGCGCATGGATGTGGGCAGGACCTAGCAGCTTCGCTAGCCTAACACAGTAAGGTCTGCAGTTGGTGACCAGCTCCGCCCTCTCTCACTGTTTGGCATTTGGTGCTTTGAGTGAGAGGTGTTTGGCGAGTGTTCACTGTGAGCTGCCCTGAGTGGGCAGTGGGTCCCCGTCTCCACGTCCTCACATGGGGCTCCTAGCACAGGTGGGACGGGCAGCACAGTGCAGGTGAGTGGGGCAGGGTGTAGGGAAGGTGAATCTCCTCACATCTCTGACGTGTTGTGTCCCTCTTAGAGTGTTCTTCCTGTCCCTTTGCAGAGCAGAACTATTGCGAATCTCGGTACCACTTCCTGCACTCCGCTGACGGGGAGGGCTGTGCCCACATGCTCGTGGAATACTCCACCTCCAGGGGCTTCCGCAGTGAAGTGGACATGTTCGTGGCCCAGGCCGTCCTACAGTAGGTGCTCACTGTTTACTCTGCTGAATCTTTGCTTCAGTCGCTGCCTGGGTTTCAGGATGCCTTGGAGCAGGTCACTGTCCCCTCAAGTTCACTCCGGGTTGGACACAACTCACACCACACCCAGAGTGACTAATAATGTTTAATACATTTAGTAAGTTTTAAGAAGTATCTTGGAATATGCAGTGTCATGCTTCCACAGGCCATGTCTGTCTCTGCAGATGTTTCCGTGCGTCTAACCCCTCAGTGCAAGCACAGGACCCCTGGCTGCTTGTTACCCCCCACCGGTTCCCTTGGCCCTGTAGGGTCCCTGCTCTAGCTGGGCCTTCCTCGTTCTTTTTTCCTTTCCCTCAGTTACCTTGAAATACTGACACATGCCTCAGAGTTCTGGAGTTGTTAGTGAACATCTGCACCGCCAGGCCCTCCCCCCAGTTCCCTAACAAGGTGGGGTGCCTGGGTCCAAGCAACCAGCCGCCTGCACCGCTGGGCGCTCTGTGACAGACTCAGCCTTCCCCCTTCCCTGATGAAAACTGCTCGCATGTGGTCACGCCAATTTTCTCCCTCGGGAAAAGCCTCTACTTAGGAGGTGGGCACTGGGGCAGGACTCGCCTTGCTCACTGGCACCCGCTGTGACTCGCAGGCTGTGCAGCTGCAGGGCTCTGCCGCAGAGCTGCAGGTGTGAAAATGAAATCGTTTAAAATCTAACTCCCCAGCTTCATGACGCGTGGCGCAAGTGTTTTCTCTGGAGCCCTGAACCCTTTCTGTGTCCCCTCTGGCACTGCCTGAGTAGTGTCCCTTGCCGAGCAGAAGCCGGGGTCTGTCCAGCACTAGCCCAGTGGTGGGCCTGTTGGCTGAGCGTTCTTTTGCTTGCAGGTGTCTGGCAGGTGCACGCAGGTGGGGGCAAGTAGAGGTTTTAGTTCAGTGAGTGTCAGGGATGCAAGTTCGGCTCTGGCACCACCATTCTTAGCTCTCTTGCCCTTTGATGAGCCTGTCACCTTCCCAGTACTCTCAGTACTCTTCGTCTGTGTATCATAAAGCTCACAGCGCTGCCCTGAGGACATCCGTGTGCAGCACAGGCCCTCTGAGCCCAGGGCTAGGGTCCTGTGTGGGCGCAAGCTGTGAGGGACCACAGAGGCTCTCCGTACCTGCGGCAGCTTCCTTTGCTGTGTCCACCCACTGGGATGTTCTCACTTCCAGGTTTCTGTGTTTAAAAAACAAAAGCAGCGCATCAGTGGTCTTCACAACATATACACAGAAGCACCCGTCCATCGAGGATGGGCCTCCGTTCGTGGAGCCCCTGCTCAATTTCATCTGGTTTCTGCTGTTGGCCGTGGATGGGTAAATCTTACTTGTTCAGGTGTGCATGTGTGAGTTTGTGTAGTGTGTGTAGGTGTCTGTAGGTGTGTGTGCAGATATGAGTGTTGGTTATATAGATGTGTGTGTATGGGTGTGTGCAGATGTGTGAATTAGTATGTGCAGGTGTGTGTGCAGCTGTGTGTGGATGTGTGCATAGGTCTGTGTGCAGATCTGTGTGCAGCGGTGTGCACCAATGTGTGCAGTGTGTGTGTATGTGTAGCTGTGTGTAGATCTGTGCAGTGGTGTATGTGCAGTGCGTGTGCACACATGAGCCTGTGGATATCTGTGTGGATACTGGGATGTGTGGTTTTCTCGTTTTGTTTTCCTTTTCGTCAGACATAGGTCTGACGGCTTTCTTGTGCCCAGCGGCAAGCTGACGGTGTTCACGGTGCTGTGTGAGCAGTATCAGCCGTCCCTCCGGAGGGACCCCATGTACAACGAGGTGAGGGCCCAGGGTGTCAGGGCAGGAAATCCTCAAGTCTACGTGCTGTGCTGCGAGGGCAATTCCAGCACATTCTGCGCCCTGGTGACCGCACTGCCTTGGCTCTTGCAGTACCTGGACCGTATCGGACAGCTGTTCTTCGGGGTGCCGCCCAAGCAGACATCCTCCTACGGGGGCCTGCTAGGTAAGCGGGCGGCGGAGGCTGCCAAGAGGGCTCGTGGCAAGGCCTTTCTCGGGGAGGTTACTCTGAAAGCTGCTTCCCCTTGACTCTAAGTTTTGCTTTTTCCTGTTTTATCTGCGTGGGGTCCATTTTTAGGGGAGGTGTGGGTGGAGGCCCGTCCCTCATACCCACTGTCTGCGCCGATGCCCCCTGACTTGGCCAGGGAGGCCTGAATTCCCTTGTGCAGTCGGCCCTCACAGGACGGCTCTCAGTGCGCACGTGTGGCGTTGCCACATCTGTCGGGCTCTGTCTCCCAGCGTCACTGCTGGTCAGGAGTGTTCAGACATAGTGTTGTCTGTTTTCCCGGCGGACTTCAGAACTGGCTTCTCCCCCGCCAGAGTGCTGTCCGCGTGCTCACAGGGAGGGAGCTGAAGGTTGCAGATAAGGAAGATTCTGTCTCTTTGTATCTAAAGAACATTGTTTAACTTTTCATTTGTTCTATCTAGCTCATGGTTTGGTTTAAGGGGACATTTTGAACTTTTATTTTGTATTCGAGTGACAGTTACTCATTGGGTAAAAATCAGGTCAGTGGTGATAGGTGACAGCAGTGGGCATTTTTATGTGCAGCCTTTGAAGCTTTGACGCATCTTACCTATGTATAATTTTAAGAGTATAACATGCAAGTGCTTTATATTACAGCTTTCTTTGGTTAAAAGTGATATTTCTGTGACTTGTTTTGATAACTCCCTAGGCCTCCCCTGTGGCTGTTCCCTGGCCCCTACTGGTGGATATTTGGGTTCTTTCTTCCTTAAAGCCATGTAGCTGACATATTTAAGCATTTCTCTCTGATCATCGGCTCTGTGTCCTCCAGAGAGTTGCAGGCACCCCTGGAACACGCCCTGGCGTGGCAGGTGCACTCACCTGTGGGAAGGTCGGGCTGGTCGGGGCAACCAGAGAGCTGCTCTGGCACCTGCCACCTGGTGTCTCCCTCCAGGGAACCTCCTCAGCAGCCTCATGGGCTCCTCAGAGCAGGAGGAGGGCGAGGACAGCCCCGATGACAGCAGTCCCATCGAGCTGGACTGAAGCTGCCCCGGCTACACGGAGACCCCACAGTCGACAGCTCAAGGGATGATTTTAGATGGAGTTCCGGAGTGCGGCTCCTCACACCCATGGGCTCGGCTCTGAGGCTGGCGGTAGCTGCGTGTGCGGTGTCTGTCTCTATTTATGTGCGGTGGCTGAGGGTGGCATGGCCTGTGGCTGGGGCCTGAGAGCGAGGCCCTGGGCTTCTCCTGGCTGCCTGTTCCCCGGAGATTGATCCACAATAAAGCACAGGCCTTGCTGCCGCCTCACCCTCTCCCAGTGCTTTGTTTCCAGTTCCTGTGGGGAGGGCCGAGGGTGGCACGAGGAGGCCTGTCCTCAGGGACTGGGCAGGTTGCACTCGGCATGTCCAGCACAGCCCATGGGGGGCCCGAGGAGACAGTGGCCACTCAGACATGTGAACCCAGCTGGGCCTCCTGTGGTCTTCAGACGTGAGCAGTTTTCTTTTTATCTTGTTTTTGTTTGAACCCGGGTGGCTCTGTAATCATGGTGTGCTTGTCCTGGTCGCAGACGGAGCGCATGCGTGCCACGTCGTCATCCTCATGCTCTTGGGAGGTGGGCGAGCGTTGGCCGGGTAGGTGCCTGCGTGGTACTTGGCTGTGGCCCTGCCCACTGGGGTCTGGTGTGGCCCGAGGTGACTCGGTATGGACCCCAAAGCCACACCTTGCTGGTCTCTGTGAGCACCAAGTTGCTGCTCTGGAAATGCTGTTTTATAAAAAGGGACACCGCAGGACTGTCCGTCTTTCATAATGCAATATTTATTTGTACCGGGTGGTTGATCCTTGGACCTAACATTAGGTTTTAACCAAATAACCAGTCCAGGAATTGGCAAACTGTCCTTTATCACTGATGCCATTCCAGACGTTATCAGTATAATTATAAAAGGGGAAACATTTTATTTTTTCACAATTAAAGTGAAAGTTGTAGATTAATACGCAGTGCTCGTGCGTGGGCAGGAGGGAGACACGCAACTTTACTCACTGTAAAAAAATTTCAAGGAAGGTTTGTGTCAATTGTGGAGCATAAATAAATCCTTTGTACTGGGCTTTGCAGCACTGGTCCTTTCTGAATAGCTCTGGGGCTGGGGGTTTCGGGGCTGCCTTGCGGGTCTTCAGCCAACCCCCTGAATGCGGGCATTGGGGGGAGGGGGTGCCTCAGGCAGGGCTGGGCTGCAGAGTGTGAGGGGGGGCTCTGAGCAAGGCCTCTTGAGGGTGGGCTGTGGCCAGTGTGTCCTGGGTTTGTCCAGACTGCTGGGTGTGGGCGGAGGGACACAGCCAGTGTGTGTGTGGGGTGGGGCGGGAGCCTGACTCACCTGGCTGTGACGTTAGAAATACACGTTTAATTGAGTCGAAATCTGAAAAAATCAAATCCCCCAGCTGTGGGTGTCCCAGCTTCAAAGAGCTGGCCCTTGAGTTGCAGAGGGGTGGGCTGAGCTTTTGCATTGAGCCCCCCACCCCACTGTAGTCACCAAGGGAGAGGCCCAGAGAGGTTGCAGGAGGGCAGCACTGCGCCCACGTTCTGCTGTAGCTTTGGTTTAGAAACCATGAGTTTGATCCAACACGATTGGTATATTCAGGAGCAGTTTGAGCAGTGTGGTGGACGTGCGGTTTTGCTCAGGATTAACACTAGATGAACACAGAAAAAGCCAGCCGGTCAGAGCCGTGCAGGACACTTGCAACCACGCACCCCTGTGCTGCGCTGTGCCACCCACCCAGGTAATCCTCCTCCCTCAGTGACATGTGCTGCGGCACTTGCTTCCAATCCCTGAAGCCCCATGGTCCGGGCTGCGGTGCTGGATGGCAAGCACACCTGGCAGCGGCCCTGACACCGCCAGCAGCCCAACCAGTTCTGGGCTGGCCCCTGCCAGGGGTCCTCTCATAATCCAAGTGACTGACCTTTTATGGGTTGTGAGTTTCCAGCCCTATTTGAAAGCGTTCTTTCCTTCCAATTAGAAAGTTGTTTTGTGGTTTCTTTTTAAAATGTTAAGATTGTCGGTGTCCTCGGTAGAACACATGGATGGCACATACACACGCACTCGCACACATACAAGGTACACATGCACAGTTGTACATGCGCTCATACACACATGCACTCCAGCATGAAGTGTGTGCCCACACTTCATGGTGGAGGAAGGGTCTAGATCAGCCCAAGAGGGCTGTGGTCAGGGCTGACCCCAGGGAGTGGGGTAGATCCAGGTGCACCCCAGGTCCTCATGTCTGACCCAGGACCGACTGCTTCCCGCACCGTCCAAGAGCAGTGGTGGACGGTGGCACCTGGCCTCATCCCTGAAGGCCAGGGTGAGCCCCATCTCCAGGGTGTGGGGACCCTGCCCGTGTCCTCAGCACCAGCCCAGCTGCCCTGAGGACCCCCAGGCTGGGGTTGGGAGGCCTGCTAGGTCCCGGTTCCCTCACTTGAGAAGCGGGGTTCAGCATGTTCTGTGGGAGGACACGAGGCTGCGTTGGACCTCACCAGAACCCTCAGCACCGGGCAGGGCTTGTCCTCCAGGCCAGGTGGAGGTGAGGTGAGAGCTCCGGACCCTGGGACCCTCTGACCACAGCCACTGTAGGGGCAGGTGTGGGCCCTGGGTGGCTGGGGAGGGGGTCCTGTGCCTGAGATGGGAAGCCGTACCTCCTCTCTGCAGGACGAGCTCAGACACACCACAAACCTGGACTCAATGCTGTGGGCCAGCAGGCGGTGCAAGGCCCCTTGAGGGGCACCAACACCCCATCCGGCCCTGCCCCTTGGAGCTGACCGTGGCTTCTCCTGTTTCTGTCTCTGCCCAGGTGCAGGCTGCTGGGCCAGGGCTGCGTATTCTCAGCTCGGTCCCCTCCCAACCCCAGCACTGGACACACAGCTGGGGACACACCAGAGCCACACTTTATTCCAGGCTGCAACGGGGTGGCAGGATCCCGGCCTTAGGAACCCTCCCACTTGTCAAGGGCTCCCCTGGGGCACAGCTGGGGGGGCTGGGCCACCAGGTCACCGCAGGGGTGTCCCCACCTACATGCCCCACCCAACCTGTGCAGACGGCCAGGATCTGTCCTGCACGGCTCATACACGGGGAGCCCAGCGAGGTCCTGGACTGCGGGACACGGCACGGGAGGTCAGGTGGGAAATAAATACAAGGCCTTGGACTACTGGCCGCCAGCAGCACTGCCACCTGCCACTCGTGGCCTCTCAGCAGCTCAGGCCATCGTCCTCAAAGGGTTCAAAGGCTGCAAGGTCAGGGCCAGTGGGCAGGGGTCGCTGGTCAGCGAGCACCAAGCTGGGCAGGTAGAGATGCCCAGCGAGCGAGGGGGCGGCTGCAGCAGCCTAGCAGTGCCTGGCTCGCCCCTCTGGGCCAGGAGCATGGAAGCTCCAGCTGCTGGGGCACCAGGACCTGTGCGCACCGTTCGCTCTGCCTGGAAAACTGCCCCAGCAGCGCCTGCGGGGTCAGCTCCTTTCGGAAAGGGCTGTGCACCTCCCACCTTGACCCTGGCCCAATAAATACTAGCTGAGGGGGAGGGGAGAGGAGGGCCTGGGGCAGGGTCAGCATGTGGCAGGTCCCAGAATCCCAGTGGCCATGCCAGCCCCACCGCTCGCTGACCACAGAAGCCCCGGGATGGTCACGGGGGTCCCACTCTGGGGCCTAGAAGTTCCCTCAGGCAAGGTGGTGGCAGGGACCTAGGGGAGCCTGTGGGCACTGTCCCAAACTGGGAGGCCACCCGGCCCTCAGGCAGGGGTCCCAGGGGCTGGGTGTGGTCATAGCAGCATGAGGGGTCGGAGGTCCTGTGATGAGGTTCCAGAGAAAACGGTCCTAGTGACTATAGCCCAGGCCCTACCTGGCCATGGCCGGGGCTGCCCCAGGAGCAGGGGGTCCAGGACAGCTGGCCTCTGCAGGATGCCCCTGTGGTCTGGCCACTTCCTCGTCGGCTTGGCCATGTTGCAGTGAGTCCAGTGTCTTGGGCCTCCAGACTGCCTCTTGCTAGGGTTTGTGCTTGAAATGGGCTTCCACTGCAAGTGGGACAGCACCAGGCTTGTCACGCTGCACAGGGAACCCAGGCCGCCCACGGACAGGACCCCGCTGCTGCCTTGCCCTTACCTGCATACTCCTGGGGCAGCATGGGCCTGTCCACCACCTTCTGAAATGCTGCCACCCATTCCCGCTGGTCCGACTCCGTCTCGCAGGTGAACAGGAACTTGCGGTCGGGCGTGACGATGGTGATGCCATGCGGCCAGTGGTAGCCCTGGGTGGACGGCGGGAGCCCGTCCAGCACCTTGTAGCCGCTCTCCTTGCTGCCAATGAAGACTTCCCCTCGGGCGAAGGCGTCCTGTGGGACCAGGCTAGAGGTGGGGGCGGGTCCCAGGCACAGGGCAGCTCCCCTCCAAGCCCAGCTGTGCTCAGAGCCAGGCCAGGCCCAGGCAGGGTGGGAAGTGCAGCCCCTCCTCCGCCAGCAAGGCACCAGTTCTCCCACAGGTGACAGGGTAGCCAGAGCTAGCTGAACCACTCTGGGGCTGCACCCCTTCCTTACCAGGGGGTCTTTGAAGTACATCAGCCTCCGGTCATCCATGGTGAACCAGCGCTTCCGGAAGCCTTCTGTTTGCTGTGGGTCAGAGAGGGCCAGTGACCAGCAGGGCCCTGCCCCCAGCTGCCCCAGCTCGCCACCGGGGCAAGGTGTGAGCTCTTACGGTCCTTCTGGGCCCTGCTGGTCCTGCTCTGTCCACACCAGTGCAGGAGGGGCATGTGCCTCCCGCCTGCACGCCCTTCTCTCCCCTCTGCACCAGCCCCGCCTCTTGCTCCTGTGTCTCCCGCCCTCCTGGTGGGCCCCAGGTTGGGGTCCGGGCCTCAGTCACAGGCCTCTCTGCACCTGCACTACCCACCACCCAGGGTCCTGGGATTCCCGTCTCCCCCAACACACAGTAGGGAACGGGGCATGATGTGGCCTGGCCCACGCAGGCACACGGTTCCCTTGAAAAGGTGCAGGAGGTGGGGGCCAGACCCAAAGCCCAGGATGCTGGTGTTGGGTCAGCTGGAATCCCAGCTGGGCACAGACAAGGGGCCACGAGGACCAACCCGTAGCTGACCTGCTGTTACAGAAGGTCTTGGGGCCGCCCATAGCAAGGTGACCAGCTTAGAAACACTCAGCACCAGGGAAAGTCGCCAGTGCTTCTGCCCAAGACCCTCTGTGACACACCCCACATCCTTCCCTGGCAGCCTGGGCCCAGGCAACAGAACCATCAGGAAAGAGGCTGAGCTGGGAGTGGAGCCTGGGCCTTGCACACCCACCTTGGGCCCTGTCTTCTCCATGTAGCCTTCCTTCAGGTAGTTCCTGGAGAGCTTCGGCACCAGCTGGGGTGGAAAACACGTGTCAGGGGTCTTGGCCCCTCAGGAGCTGGCTCAGCCCCCACCCCAAAGGCCTCCCAGCTAGGCTCCCTCCAGGCAGGAGGCCGGGCCCAGGCTGGCTGCCTCCCTCCCTTCCGCCCTTCCCCTATCTGCTGCAGCTGAGCTAAAGTCGCCCAGAATGGGGCAGGAGAGGGCGACTTTAGGGTGGGCCCCCAGCCAGTCCCCTGACCCATCACGGGGCTCAAAGTCCTCCCAGACTCGGGGGGCAGGCACACAGCTGAGAGGTCTACCTCCCCACATCCCCCTGCCCCTGGAGGTGACTGCAGGGAGGCCACTTACGTCTGCATCGCTTGCCCCAGGGAACGCCACCTGCAGGTAGTGGAAGCGGGCAGCTCGGAGCGCGTTGAACCAGTCCACGATTTCCTAGGGGTCAAAGGCTGGTGTGAGCCATGGGCCGAGGGGGGACGGAAGGGCTGGGCTGACCGGGGGCCAGCAGTCAGGGCTCTCTGAGGAGGGGCAGCTCCTCCTGAGCTCTGCCTTCTCGGACACCTCCAGGGGAGCAGAGGTGCCCCTCAGGCAGGAGGTGGGCGCAGGGCCCAGTGCACAGCAGGGGTGGGGCAGCCCAGCAGCCCCCACAGCCCTGGCCAGCCTCTTCTCCTTTCATCTTCAGCTGTTTTTGTGAAGATCCTTATTTTGTAGCTGTGCAGGTCGCGTGGGGGGGCTCATCTATTTATAAACCCACTCGGAGCCGTGGGGAGGGGCAGCACCACTCCTGAGCAAGAAAGTGGAGGGGTGGAGCCTTTGGGCTCCTCTCTGTCCCTCCAGCTCCACTGCGGGGTGCCCTGGGGCCCCAGACCAGTGCCCATGCCTGGCCCCAACTGTCCAGGTCAGCCTGGAGCGCGGTCCCTGTCAAGGCCCTGTCCTCACCCTTAGCTCCAGCTTCTCCTGGCCACTGCACTGCAGGAGGAGCCAGAGGACCCCGCAGCCCAGAAGTCCCCCAACCTTTCTGCCCAGCCCCTTCAGCCTCGTGTTCTGTCCCACCGTGGGCATACCCCAGCCCCGGACAAAGCAGGACCTCCAGCCAGCTGTGCCCTGTGGCGCCTCTAACCCTAACCCTCTGCCCCAAGGCTCATGCCATAGGCCCCTCTCACCCCAGCCCTGCCCCTCACTGGCCACGCCCACTTCCAGCCCCCCTTCCCTTGTCCCAGGCCCCGCCCACTTAGCCCCTCTCTCCTTTGGCTCCACCTTTCTCCATCCAAGCCCTGCCCCGTGGCCCTCCCCTCCAACAGCACAGATGGTGCCTAACCCACCCAGGCCCGGCCACCAAGCCCACAGCACCACCCGCTCTGCCCTGCCCTCCCCTCCCCATGCCGCCCCTCTGAGAGTCCATACCTGTCCAGGCCCGCCCACCCACCCTGTACTACAGACCCCACCTCAAGACCTCACTCTGCCGGTGACACCCTTCCTCTGCAGTTGCAGTGGCTCACACTTACCCAGATCTTTGCACTGGTCTCTGTGGGGACACCCCTCCTGTGCACCAGCCCTCCACTGGTGACTCCCACTCCCGACTCCTGATCCCCTGCGCACACGGTGCCTCCCCTTGGCTTTCGGGACACAGTCTCCGCTGGGTTTCTTCCCTCGGGGCCCCTTCCACCTGCCCTTGCACAGGCTGGTGCTCCAGGGCCACCCCATGCCCCGTCCTCCATGGGATGGTGGCAGCTCCACAGATTCCGCTACGACCTCGCCCCGCCGGGAACCCAGCTCCCCCCACGCCCAGCCCCGTCCCAGTGCACCCACCCAGCCCAGCACCACTATCTCTGCCCAGCAGCAGCAGCCTCTTTCCTCCCCTTGCACTGTCCTCCATAGCCAGCGGGAAGGCCAAAGGTCACCTTGGGGCCTGACACCCCCAGACTTCCCAGTGTACCCCAGTAAAGGCAGAAGTCTTTGACATGCCCTCCAGATGCTGACTGGCCCACTGGGGGACCATTTTGTGTTCTCCACCTGCTTCCTCTCCTGCCTCCCTCATCCTGGGTCAGCTTCTCCAGCCACAGGGCCTTTGCCCTTGCCCCTTCCTCTCTGGGAACACTGTTCCCACCCTGAGGACTACGTGGCCACTCCCACTATGCTACCTGCCACCTTCCTCACACTCCTCACAGTGGGGTTTCAGTGGGTCCTTCATGTCTCACTGAAGTCCCTGGGTTTCTGTGGCCACCTCTTTGCATCCCCTGGCCTCAGTCTCCCCTCAAGGAAAGGGAGGACGGAGGCTTCTGGATAAAGCTGAAGATTTGCTCACACCTGAGCCGGGTTCTCTCCTAGAACCTGTTCACGCTGCCTGAGGGATTTTTCTAAAGGCCTGAACCCGCAAGGTGGGGGAAGCGAACAGGTGCACAAGAGCTGAGCGACTGAGCGGGACCGCAGCCAGGGGGGCATAGCTGAGAGGCGCCTGATTTATAGTGCACTACCCCGAAGGCCGAGTGGGCCTTAACAACCCTAGATCCCCCGGCAGCGGGAGTGGGATACCCTGAGCAGGTGAACTGTCAAAAAGATTGCCCCGCCCCCAGCCCTGGCAGGAGCTGGGGGTTCATTCTCCAGGGAGGGTAAAAGAGAGGCTCAGTGTGTGTGCTCCAGAAACAGGCCCCAGGGACCCCGCCCCGCTCCAGAAACAGTGGCCTCAGGGACCATGCACACACTGAATGCAGAGCCCCCTTCCCCTTCTCAGCCTCCGCAGCGCCGGGGCCCAAGTGTATCCACACTGGGCAGGGGGAGTTTCTCTGGAGAATCCAACCAGCCCCAGAGCCCAGGATGTCTGGTCAGAGTAAATCCACAAATAGGAAATAGCGACTTAGAAGAAAAGAACGTTTTTCAGGGATAAGAAAGCTTCAAAAATTATCATCAGTAATTAGAGATGAGATACTACAATCATGAAACAAGAACAGTGTTTGAAAAAGGAACATTCCAAGATCCAAAAGGAGCTCTGCAAAATTACAACTTTGAGAGCAGAAAAGAAACCCTCCATAGAGGGTTGAAGAAATTTCCTAGAAGGTAGAGAAAAAAGAAAAAATGGGACTAGAAGAAAAATGAGAGAACCAGTCTAAAAGAACCAATGTCTGAGTAAGCAGAGTTTCAGGAAAATGAGAATGGAGAAAGTGGAGGCTTGAAATTACTGAAGAAATAATTTAAGGGAATATCCCCTGATCTCAGGGGTGTGCGTTACCGGGCCCAGCAACCAGCACAGAGACAGACGCAGGCCAAGATAGCCGTCAGAAAATGTCAAAACCCCAGGGACAAACTCAAGGGGAGGGAGGGATCAGTGGTGCAAAGCCTACGGGATTAGGAAGGAAAACTGATTCCAGCCGAGAATTCCACATTCATCCAAATGCTAGACCAGCGGAAGACAGAAAACGTTGGATGTGCCAGCTCCCAGGCAACCTGCCAGAAAGCTGCCTGAGGGTGTGCTCCAACACAAGGAGGGAGTAAACCAAACAAGACCTGGGATCCCAGGAGCAGGGACCCCCAGGAGAGAGATGAGGCTGCGGGAGAGACATCTCCAGAGAGCAGTGGTCAGAGGCTACATCCATGACACAGTCCTGGAGCATCCGGCGAGCACACAGTTAACCAACTACGGGGAAACACAACTGTTGGCTCTCAGGAAGATAAAACGTGGGCAGCAGAGGAAAGTAGTTGTCGCTTGCTCCACGGGCAGGTCTGACTAGCATCTCACATAGTCATGATACTGGAAACCCCGAACACAAGCGTGAGCAAATG
This sequence comes from Indri indri, assembly GCA_004363605.1. NCBI lineage: Eukaryota > Metazoa > Chordata > Mammalia > Primates > Indriidae > Indri > Indri indri. Next base: position 90,858 of record RJWJ010002198.1, read on the forward strand.
TGCCATGAGCGGCCACGGCTGGCACGTGGGAGGCGCGGCTGCAGGGAGCCCAGCTCATCTTCCATATGGGCAGGCGTCAGATGGTGCCTAAAATGGACAAATCTGCAGCACCACACGCAGAGTATTTATAGACACGGGACAAGTTCCCAAAGGAGGCTGGGAGGAGCCTCCAACTGCTGTTTCTCAAGACTTAAGGACCATTTAACTCTTTAAGCCGAGGCACAAACATCTGGTGAGACTGACACCCTAAGGCAGCAGGATGGGCTCCATGCTGCCCCCTGTGGTCTGGCACGAGGACAAAAGACAAACTTGGCCCTGGCCCTCCAGAGATGCTGGTGTGAGGGCGGTGGGAGGGACAGGCGTGGGGCACCAAGGGCTGAGCTATCCCCCGGGCAGAGATAGTGGTGGCCAAAAGGACGCTGCTGTCCCTTCCCCTCCACGTAGGACTCCGGTTCCCCCCAGACAGGCCCCTCTCCAAAGGGTCCCCCAAGGGCACAGGGTGCTGGGGGCAGATGGCACCAGTGGGGGTGGCAACCTGGTTCCCAGGCAGCCCGGCCCCCAAGACCCACCTTCCCATCCTCATGGTAGACAAAGATGTTCCGGGTGCTATTGTCCTTCAGATAGGTGACCTGCAGGCCGTGGGGGTGGCCGATCTTGGCTGGCTGGAAGGTCGCATTTAGATGCTCTATCTTCATGATGGCCTTGGGCTCCTTGGCCTGGGAAGAAAGGCCAGGACTGAGCGCCAGGCAGAAGCCGTTGTCCAACTCAAGGGAGCAGGAAGGCTGGGCTCTGCGGATGCTGGGAGCACAGCATGGTGCTGTGCGGCTTTGGGCAAGTTACCTAGCCTCTCTGAGCCTCAGATTCCCGGTCTGTAAATCAAGGGTAACACCCTCCCAGGGATGATGCAGATGTCATGCAGATGGGCCGGTGGCCCCTCTCTGCCTCTCCAGCAGTCAGCTCTGCCACCGCCTCTGGGTGCCCCCTTCTGCCCCAGCTACCCTGTCCCTGCCTGCTGACCCAGTGTCTGCCCACTGCACTGGGTGGGGGACTTGCGAACCACCATGTTGGGCCCCTCCGGTAGGGGCAGCGGGATGGGCCCTCCCCAGCCCTCGCAGAGGGGAGGCCCTGACCATCAGGCCACATGCCCTTGCGGTCCTGGGCTGCCCTGCTGAGACCCCACTCTAGCCAATGTGCTCGCCCATCCCTGGACCATTGTCTCCAGGGCACCCCCAGGCAAGTGGGGGTCTTTCTGGGGTCCTGGTTGGCTCCGTGGGGCGGGAGGTGACCAAGTTCCCTCCACCTCTCAGCTGGGCCCTGAGCGCAGGGGGGCTGCCCGGGGCCTGGACAGCCTCAGCCGCTGCAACTCGGAGGACTGCAATCCAGGCAGGCCTGTCCTGGGGATCCTCATGGGGTTCTGGGGATCCTCCGGGGCGTCCTCACAAGGAGGGTCCTGGGGGGGTTTCTAGAGGGTCCTCATAGGGGTTCCTTTTGGGGAGGGTTCTAGGGGGTCTTGGGGTGACCCCTCATGAGGGGGTTCTGGGGGGTCCCCATGGGGGTGACTGCATGGGCCCTGGGACTCCAGGAGAGCAGCTGAGGACACGAAGCTGCTGTCTGGGGGGGGGGCCACTGCAGGCCCCAGCTGGAGGCCCGGAAACGCCCTGGGAGGGCCCTAGTCGCCCCCCGTGCCTGGCTCACGTCACTCCTGTTGAAATACTTCAGGGCCCCCTCTCGCTCCGTCAGCACGAACTTCCGGCTTAGAAACTGCCCGTTGTCCCGGCCTCGCTTCCAGAGAAAGCCCTCGCGGTACCCTGGGGGAGAGGGGACACGGTCAGACGGGTGGTGGACCAGGGCCGGCCCCGAGGACAGCACAGGTGCCAGGACTCCGGCCAGCGTCCCCTGCCTTCCCCCAGGCCCTGCCCCACCTGGGTGGACGCCAACAAGAGCCCGACGGAGGTGGCAGAGCAGGGGCTTGACCCTGCCTGCCCCGCCCCGCCTGCCCTCGTACAGAAGCAGCACGCGCCCCAGACATCCGCTGCCGCAGGCTCTATCTGGCGCTGCTTCTCCAGGTAGGGCACACGTGTGCGGGGAACTGGGCCACGAGCCACAGCTCGAGCATCACGCTGCGCACGCCCACATGGCCACCGGTGCTGAGCAGAACGGCCCCAAAGTGTCTGCCTGGGGTCCTCGGACCTGGGCGTGTCACCTTCTGCAACCAAAGGGACTCTGCAGATGTGGCCAAGGGCCTTGTGGGTGAGATCTGAGGACGGAGGAGACGTGACCACAGAAACAGACCTCCCGTGGCCCCGTGGGACTCATTCGGGAGCTCCATGCTCAGGATGGAGAGAGGGCAAACACAGGTGGTTCAAGCCACTGAACCGCGGCCAACGCTGTGTGCCCCTGCCTCTCCCTGCCCCAGCGCTGTTCGGACATCCTCCACGTCGTCCCCACCCCTTTCCCTGTCCTGGGACCTCCTGCTGAGTGGGATCAGGCAACATGGCTCCTCCCTCCGATCTGCCCGGGAGACACATCCACGTCACTGCGTGTGGGGGCCACGGCCACCATTCACCAGCTGCTGGGCTTTGGGGCTGTGTCCGGTTTCAGGCCATTGCCGGTGTCTCCCCAGGGGAGGGGCTGGGGGCTTGGCCGTTGCCTCCACGCTGGGTCTCAGAGCAGCTGTCTCGGGGAGAAGGACCCGGAGCCCCTGTGAGGGGTCATCCGAGTGTTGGTCGCTCATCTGTGGTGGACACGAGGGAGGGGCCATCAGTGCCAGCTCGGGCTGCAGCCCCCACTCGTCACCACGGCAGCCGCTCGGGCCAGACCCACTCAGCCCTGACCACCACGCCTCTCCGCTGCCCGGTGCCTCTCGACCACCCAGACAGCCCCATCCCCAACACCAGAGACCAGGGATATTTTCTCTGTTCTCTGAGAAATGTGGCCATAAAAAGGCGGCAGAGTGGTGGCAGGGAGGGGCAGCTGGCGCCGCTGGGGACACAGCCCTCGGCCTGTCTCAGGACGGGGCCAGATCGGGCCTGTTCCCTCCCCACAACTCGGAGGCCCCAGCACCTCTCAAGCACGTGGGAGGCTGACGTGCCCCCGGCCCCTTGGCACACAGCAGCTGGGACAAGTCCCCTTTATGGGAGTGGGGGGAGGTCCACCAACGTCTCCCCCAAGCCCAAGCAGGAACTACTCAGAGTGTTTGCTGACTGACTGAGCGAGCACCTGGCCCGTCTGGCTCTTCCTTCAGCATCTGAGCCTCTCCGACCAGCGCTTAGCAGGCTGAGGGTGGACGCCAAGAAGTGTTGGGAGCAGCATCTTCACAGCAGGTGTAATGACACCACAGCTGCTCTTCCTGGACACGGAGGGCCCTGGCAGGGGCCTCATTCACATCCAGGAGGACCTCGGAGGCTCATCCCATTGCACGGATGAGGAAACAGCTCAGGGAGGGCACGTGCCTGGCCCGAGGTCACCTGGCCAGCAAAGGCTGGGACTGGCTGGGCCTCTGCACACCCCACCCTGCACCAGGTTCAGGGACACCGAGGGTGGGACACGCCTCCCACCCCTGCCATGCCCACAATGCCCAGCAGGTGGCAGTAGCGCCTCAGGAAGCGTGAGAGCTTCTGGGCCAACAGGCAAGGCCACCCAGGCAGGCGGAGCCGTCCCTGCCATCTCGCCAGTTCCATATATGAGCGCAAAGCCACAGAATGGAGGGGACGCTCCCCTTGCCCTTCTGGCTCTCCCGACAGCAAGCTGCCAGGGTGCCTAATTTCAGGTGCGATGACAGGTAGCAGAAGCGGTATTTTAGGAGGGCACTGGCCAGGACCCAGACCTGGCCTCACCCTGCACTCAGCCGGCCCGGCGTGCACAGACCTATGTCCACCCCTATTCTTGGGTTCCTGCCAACCCGCTGGTACACCTGCCAGCCAGGGCCTCTGAAGACTCATAGCCACATCCTGTGGTGGTTCGGGGCCCAGGTACACCCTGTCTGGTTCCCCTACGTGGGAGCCCACTCCACCCGCTGGCTGGCAGTGAGCCCTGACTTCCAGGGAGAGGCCCGTAGATGGCAGGACAGCTGAGACTCAGGGCATCTTTCCTAAGGCGGGGGAGACGACAGTGTCCATGTCTGAGGGCGTCGGGACGGCTGCCCCCTCCCCACACCAGCCCTGCTCGGGCTTCCAGGGTCGGGGAGGCCACTTTCCCAAGGGGCAGGTCTGACCCCTCAACCCTGGCAGGTGGCGAGAGGACAGGGCCTCATCCTGGGGTCCAGTTCACAGCAGGAGCCCCAGGTTGAGTCCAGAGTGTGCTCTTCTCTGGCGTCAAGATGCCACCATTCCTGGTCACTTGGCGGGGATGACCCGGGAGCAGCGGACATCCAGGGGATGAAAGACACGATGGTGTGAGAGCTGCACACGGACGCACAGTGTGGCTTCACTCGTCACCATCAGCACGTGGCCAGGGAAGGGCAAACAATGGTGTGAACACGTCTGTCCTCATCCATCCATTCGTTCATTCATTCATTCTTTTGTCTGTTCAACAACCCAGCCAGTGGTAGCCATGGGAGGGGCCCGCCGGACCGCATGGCTCTGAGCCTTGCTTCCCTGTCACTGGGAGCTGAGCTGCGTCCCCTTCTGTGCACAAGGAATCCGGGGCCCAGAAACATTGCCTGACTGCTGCAGGGTCACACAGCAGGAAGCAGGGACCAAGTCCCCATCCCCATTAGGGCCGTGGCTGGCCTAGCTATAGGCTAGGACCTCCCAGCTGGCCCCACGAGACCCGACACCACCTCATCCTGGCTGTGGCCCCTTTCTGTGCCTCAGTTTCCTCATCTATCAAGCGGTAGAGCTGAGAGGAGGGTGAAATGGGACGGTACAGTCCCCGTGGGCCAGCGAGGCCCTAGACTTGTATGTGGCATTCTCAGCACAGCACGACGCAGACTAGGGTCCCCACGCAGGGCCTTCGGCACATCCCGGGGAGGGGGCACCCAGCAGAGGCCACGAGCAGCCCCAGGGGTCAGAGGGTGGGGCTGGGGGCTCCCTGGGTCCCCGTTGACCCCCTCATGTCTCCTACAGCACCCAGGGCGGGGCCTGGCATGAGACAGGCCTAAGAGACCCCCACATTCATGGCGGCACAGCTGCAGGGGGCTGCCCCTCGGGGCCAGATTAGCCCCAGAACACCCCCCTCTCCACAAACCCCAAACCTGGAGACCTGCACGGGGCTCCAACGCACGAGCACAGCAAAGCCGACCCCAGGTAGACGGAGAAGGCTCAGGAGCACGGCAGACGTCCCGAGTCCAGCAAGGCGCCCGCCCGTCCAGGGAGGGGATGGCCCCTCCCGCCTCCCAGCCAAGCCACAGCACCTGTCGCCTTGAGGGATCTGACCCCAGGGACGCCTCATGCTGACTGTGCACCCACGAGTGACTTCATGCAACACTCCAGTAACACCCTGTGCTGGACACCATGTTGTCCCCACTACACAGATGGGGAAACTGAGGCATGAGATCCCCCCCCCCGCCCGCCATCACTCAGGGAGTGCAGGGCCTAGACCAGGAGGAAGGTCGGACGATTCCCACCCCCGTGGGGCACGGGGTCTGAAGCCTCAGGCAGGAAGCGCCGTGTCTGTGGTGAGGCGGCACGGGGCGGCCTGGCCTTCTGGACAACACGGGGCATTGTCCAGGCCCCTGTGAAAGCCGCCATTGAGGCTCTGACCCCAGGCGGGGGCCTGGCTGGGGAGGGAGCCAGGAGCACTGTCCCCAGGGTCACCAAGAGAGGGGCCTGCGGGAGGGTGCACACCCGTGACTTTGGCAGAAGGAGGAGGCCGCAGAGGGAGGGGCCGGGCTGGCTCTGTGGCCCAGGTTCACCTGGGGCCACAGAAGTTCTACCTCCGTGGGCTGCGTGGAAGTGTCTACCACGTCAGTAAGGTAGACCTCAGGCACAGGCACAGAGACATCGGAGGGTTTATCCTGGGAAAGTTCCCGTCTTTTCTTTGGTCCTGAGTGAGAACCTCGGGAGGCACGTGGGGCTGTGTCTGTCCCCGGCCCGTCTCTGCCGCAGTTTCACTGTGTGTGAGGGGTGATCTCTGCCCCCCTCAGGCTGTGTTTAGTAACCAGAGCTCTTGTGTCAGAAGGACTGTCCTCCTGCCCCCATCTGTTCAAGCACTGCGGACTCTCTGGGTTCTGGTCCTGCTGTGTCCCTGCTCATTCCCGGCTCACACTGCCCAGTTCGGCCACCAGGAGCTCCAGAACCCAGCGCTGGACGCTCGCTTCCGGGAGACCCCAAGGGAAGGAGCAGCCCTGCAGCCCCAACCGCCCCATCTCCAGCCCAGAGCGCCCTGGAGCCCAGTTCCGGCTCATTCCAGGGCAGGCCTGAGGGTCCACGCTGGCATGGCACCCACCCCCCGCAGTAGCCGGAGACCACAGCCTGGGGCAGGGACGGTCACCAGGCTTGACGTGCTCAGCTCACCCACCCCTCACTCCTACCAGCTGCTGAAAGGGCCTGCAGGGCGGGGGCGGGGGTAGGAGAGGCCGCTGCCTGGAGCCTGTGGGGTTTAGGGGCTGTGCTCGTTGGGACCCTGCACAGGGCCACGCAGCCCGGGCTCCCTGCCAGGCTTTTGATGTCCAGACTCTCTGGCCAGTGTGCCTGGCACTCCCCATGTGACCAGGGTGCCAGTGTCCCGAGGGTGGCGTGTTGAAGGCCTTGGGGGAGGCAGGGACAGACTGACGACCCCCCACGTCCTGTACCCACCTAGGTTCTGTTCCCGTATATCTCAGGCCCGGCGGGGAAGCGCAGCTCCAAGCGCGGCTGCCAGAGGGAGGCGCGGGCGGGGCGTGGGTGCCCAGGGTGAGGCAGAGCATCGCCACTCTGGGTACGGCAGCTTTAGAGAAGCAGGAGTGGAACACAAAGGCCTCACCAGGCTCTCTGCGCTGGGGCCCGCCATCGACCCCCATGGCCTGCCACCCTCCAGGAGCCGAGACAGGGACCCGGGGTCATGTCCACTGTGCAGTGCTCAGAGCCAGGGACAGGAGGTGCTGACGGCCGCCCAGTGCCCAGAAGGGAGGAGGCCAGTAGTGGAAAGGGCTGGAAGGCGCTAAACCACCCCTTCCAGTGTGGGAGTTACGCTCTCTGGGGAGAGCACGTCCAGACCCACCTTCAATGCCAGTGGCCCCAAGGTGGGGAGGAAACCCCCTTGGACGGGACAGGATGCCCGGGCCCAGCACCTGCTGCTCCCCCGGCCGTAGCTCTCAGTTCCCCACGACTGTCTGGGGCTGGAAGCAACAGACACCCCGTCCTGGCGGGGCTCCGAGGGAGGCGTGGGCACAGCGGCTCTGCACAGACCGAGCAGCCGCCCCGTCGACACCCTACTGTGCCCTGCCACACCTCACACACTCGGGTTTCTCTCAATCTCCACGGCTCTCGATGGAACCCTCCTGCCTCACCTAAACTGCTCCCGTGTTTAGGGAGACAACAGCAATGCTCTCTCAGGCAGCCCTTACTCACCTGGCCTCAGGTGGCCGCTGCACGGGACTCCCACGCTCCTGCCCAGTTAACACACGGCCACATCATCCAACAGCATCTGATGACTCTCTCGGGTGGGCCAGCACTGTGCGGCGCACGTACCTGTGCATCCCACCTGCATACCCTACCTGCACGCCCCACCTGTGCACCTTACCCACGCCCCCCACTGCCGTCCTCACACCAGGCTCCCACCACCCAGGTGAGACAGTGCGGTGCACAGATAGCGGGGTCTGGTCCCCATGGTGGGATATGAGCCAGGGCCGAGGCTGTGCTGCCTCACCAGGCCTGGTGTGAGAAGCAGCCGTGGGCTCCGCCGTGGCCTTGGGAGGCCGGTGTGCAAGGCCTGAGACACTCTGTGCCCCTTGAGCCCACTGCTGCCAGGCCTCTCCTCCTGCCGTCCCCTTGGCCCATGTCACACGACAGCCATTAGCTTCCTCTCGAACACCCACGGTGCTGGGGATATTGCATCAGCATTGTCACAGGGGAACCTCGGGCCTGGGGAGGGAGGCCTCCTGGCTCACAGCGATTGTCACGGCCTCCTGAACCCTGGCCCACCTACGTGCCGGGGGCTGACACCCAAGTCACCTGCAGGACGCTCACTCACCCACCATCCAAACCAGCAATGGTTTTGCACCTTCCGGAACCCAGACCCCAGTTCCTGGGAGGACCACTCCCAGTTCTGAAGACAGGTGTGTGACCCAGGGCACATCTCCCTGGTCACTGCCCATCCCAAACCAGTCAGCGCCAGAGAGGCGGAGACTTCCAACACTTCCATGAGTCACACTTGCCCTTTCCTTGAAGCACACATGAGGGGCACATGAAGTGGACCTGCTGGGGCACAGCTGCCACCAGGGGCAGGGGTGGGGGTGCTGGTGTTACCCAGAACTGAAAGGTGCAGACGCTGAAACCAAGTCTCAACAACACTGATCAAAGCCCAGGTCAAGCTGTGCCTGAAGCCAGAATCACTCCAGCCGATCCATTTCCCATTTTGCTCATGCCCAGTTAAGTTGGATTTTCTGTCGCTTACAACCAGAGGTTCTGATACAAGAACAGACACAAATTTCAGCGATGTGCTTACGTCGGCCCAGCCCACACCTGCCTCTGGAGTGAGGTCACACACCATCTTGTTATAAACTGCTAAGACACTTGGGGAAACAAAGCAGCACAGAGGATTCTCCTGGGGCTCCCCGAGCGAGTGGGCTGGGGTTCCAGGCAGGGCCAGAGTGAGGGAGGGTCCGGGCGCCACAGGACAGGCTGGTGCCCGCTCCCTCCTCACTCGCCACACTCCAGGGATGGCTGCGGGGAGGAAATCCCCATCTGGGGTGGACTTTGTGCCCAGGGAGTGTCGGGGGTGAGGCAGGAGCACAAGCCCCTCCCTGGATGCCAGGTGCTGGGTCCCCCCACAGCCCACCGACAGGGACCGATGACTGCCCTTGAGCCAGCCCCCCAGGGTACAAGGGGTTACTCTGGCCAGCAGAGCGGCCTGGTGTCCCACACCCTGGCCAGCCTCCCACTCACTGGCATCCGCTCCCGGGGGCCTGGGAAGGCTTTGAGCACCCGGTGGGGGGGGGGCTCCTTCACCCAGCCCCACCTGTGTCACCTGGCGTCGCAAACTTAACTCACCATTTTGAAGTGAACAGCTCAGTGGCATTTAGTTCATGTGGCAACCACCACCTCTGCCTAAATCCAGAACATTCTATGCCCCCGAAAGGAGAGTCTATGCCCGTCAGCAGTCACCCCAGCCACCGGCAACCGCTAATCCACTTTCTGCCCCTGTGGACCTGCCTGTTCCAGACATCCATACAAATGGAGTCACAAGGTGAGTCCTGTGTCACTCGGTGTGGCGCTGCCATGGTGCATTCACATTGCAGCATGTCAGAGCTGCGCCCTCCTCGCAGCCGTGTAACATCCCATGGTCTGGACAGACCAGTTCACTCCTCAGCTGATGGCATCCGGCCGCCTCTGTTTTCCGTGAAGCGAATAGTGCCGCGCGGACGCCGTGCACTAGGACCTGCTCGATGCCCATTCTCGCTGCTCCTGGGCACACCTGGGGACGGCCAGGCTACATGCAGTCCTGTGTCCAGCTACCCGGGGCCTCTCCCTCACGCAAGGGCACGCACGTGGCTCTCACTGGTGGAGGGATGCAGTGCCCAGGTTGCAGGGCCAGAGCCAGGGTGGGTGGGGCCGTCTCTCCCCACCCCGTGAGGGGCCGATGTGGCCTCACCAGCCAGCGCCTGGTGCCCAGCCCTCCCGATCCACCTGTGCTGGCTGCGCTGACACTCAAAACCGGGCCCTGTCCCTTCACCTGCCTCAGTTTCCTCACCTGTCGGACAAGGATGACATGGTGGAAGAAGGGGCATTTGCGAGCGTGAGCCATGCACCACGTGTGGACTGTCAGTGCTCGGCCCAGCATCTGCCCGCAGCCCGCACCGGCAGCAGCCTGGCCATGGGGGCTGGGGGCAGCCAGTCCCTGCTGCACACACCGCACCTCCCCTGCTGGCCTGGTGCCATCAGTGTTCATGACCCACGGGTTTATCCACAGGCCTCACCTGCTGGAAGGACCTCTTTGGCTGGCCCCACGCAGAGGCGGTTCCCAGCAGCCTCAATGGCCTAGCCCAGGCACAGGCCTGCGTGCAGAGGTGGCCCGGCCTCAGGAGCTGGAGTCCACACCCAGGCCGGGCCGGGCAGCCGCCCAGCAGAGGACGGCCCCTCCCATGGAGACCTCGGGGGTGCTCTGGGGGGAACCACCAAAGCCAAAGCCCCCGTCCCCAAGCCCACCACGCGCAGATCAGCCTCTAGAAGATGCCCAGTCTGCTCAGGCTAGGGAGGGTCCCACTTGAAGCACCAGATTTTATTTATTTATTTAACTCTCGGTTTAATTTCAGTTCAGTAGATTTTTTTTTTTTTTTGAGACAGAGTCTTGCTCTGTTGCCCATGTTGCCCAGGCTAGAGTGCAGTGGTGTCATCACAGCTCACTGCAGCCTCCAACTCCTGGGCTCAAGCGAACCTCCCGCCTCAGCCTCCCGAGCAGCTGGGACTACAGGTGTGTGCCACCACGCCCGGCCGAACAGGGGATTCAAATGCACTGGGGGGTAGAAAGCGGAAGTGGACTCGGGGGTGTGGCCTGAAGCCTCGCCCACTGACGAGAGGAGGGGAGACTCTGGCTTGGGTGGGGCCAGGTGTCCCGGGACCCCCACATGCCCCACCCTCTCAGACACACCTGTGCAGACCCTCCCAGTCCACAAAGCTCGGGGACGCTGCCTGGACGCCTCTGCCAGCCACAGGAGACCCAACAGCTCCCAGCTGGGCCCAGGGGCAGGCGGAGGCTGCTGGCCTGGCCCTGCCCTCCCATGGCGTGCGTGCTGCCACCACGGCAGACCTCTCCTGCTCCCCACCTGGGTCGCTCCTCAGCAGGATGGGCACCTCCCCCAGCAGAGGAGGGGTGGCGGGGGCTCCCACATGCACCACTAAGTAAGGGCTGCGCTATACACAGCCGGGGGACTCTACACAGAGCTCAAGGGGTCAGGGACGCAGTTCACACCTGTGAGCCAGTGGGAGACGGAGACACACAGAGAAGCCCACACCCCAGAGGTGTGGCCGCCAGCCCGGGCCTCACCTGCCGAGTAGGGCTCCTGCTTCTCCGGGTGGACGAACTCCCTCCGCTCGTACTTGGCGCGGATCCACTGCTCTCGCAGGACTCTGGGGAGAGAGGAGGAGGAGACTGAGCCGCGCAGGCTACCGAGATCCACCCACACGTGCCTGGGCCAGGACTCAGGACCCCTGGGAGGCCCCAGGCACCCCCAGCAGACCCGGGGCTGCCCTCGGGGCAGGAGACCCCGGCGAACTGTGGGGTCAGGCGCTCAGGCACTGGGCCGCAGGGCCCGCCAGTCTGATTTCTAAAATGGTTCGATAATCAAATAGTTTCGCCTTTTCATACCTCCTCTTCTTATAAACAATTAAAATATAATTCACGTACCATAAAATTCACCCTTTAAAGTGTATGATTCAGCGGTTCACTGCATAGCGCAACCAGGTTGTGCAATGATCACCGCCGTCTAATTGCAGATCATTTCACCTCCCCAAACAAACACCCATTCGCAGACCCCCGGCCCCGGGACCATAATCCACCTTCTGTCTCTGTAGAGACGGCCCTGCCTGCTGGCCGTGCACATAAACAGAAGCATACATGTGCCTCCGTGTCTGGCTCTCACACAGCATAATGTGTGAGGTTCCTCCATGCTGCAGCGTGTGTCAGAATTTCCTTCCCTTTACGGTTAGATCACCTCCCACTGATCACCTCCTCTAGCAAGCTTCTCCGTGGTTAGGGAGCCTGGGCCCACGCTGGGATCTCAGACAGTAACAGCCCAGCCTCCTGCCTGCACGCTGCAGTTCTGGGGCCTGAAGCCCCCGCAGAAGAGGACAGTGGTCAGTGCTCAACCTCAGATCCCCCCTGGGGCCTCCAGACAGACTCGCCAGGAAGGATATATCTGGGGAGAGCACTGGTCCCCAGGGAGCCCCTGTGACCCCCGAGTGGGCTCGGAGCCGTTGGGTGTGGCAGGGAGAGGCCAGGACCCCCTGCTGGGAATCCGAGGCCCAGGGCTCGGCAGGAGCTGGACGTCTGCCGGGCTCACGTAGGTGGCAAGGCCCTGGCCTCACCAGGGGAGAGGCACTGGGAACAGGAAGGCCACCGCTGACCAGAGGGCAGGACAGGACCTACGGGCGGCCGGCAGAACGCCCAAGTCCACACACGCCTGTGCCCCAGGCCCAAACCTGGAGCCCGGCTCCTCCCGTCCCCAGGGCGGCTGCCGGCTCCTGGCCGCGCAGGGGTGGCCTGGACCTGGCTCTGTACACCCCCACCCACAGTCACAAGCAGTGCTGCCGGGGTCCCCTTGGCCCCTGCCTGAAGCTGTCCCTGCCCCCGACATCTCTCCAAGTGGCCAGGTGGATGCAGGAGGCACCTGCGCATCCTCCTCTTGAACCACCTCATGCAGTTCCAGCGACAGCAAGAGCCTCCGTGTCCCCGACGCCCAACCTGACCCCCTGCCCCAGCCCAAGGCCTCTGCACCCCGGGGCATCCTCCAGGCAGCCACAGCTTCCTCCCTCCAAACCCTGTTGCGCCTGGCCCTGAGAGGCCCTTCACGACCCACGGTTCCAGCCCTCCCGCATGTCCCACGCCTCATGGCCCATTCACATCCGTGTCTCCTTGGCCATCTCTGGACGGTGAGCTCTCTGCGCTCCCCCCGTCCCCTGCACCCTGGCTCCTTGGCTGTCCCCAGCCCCAGCTCCCACCTCACAGGGGACACAGAGATAGCAGTAGTCAGGCCAGGAAGCCTCGGGGGAAACTGTTGGATGAACACCTGACCATGGCCACAGGAGAGAAAGACTTCAGAGTGACAGGCCCGCACCTCCCGGCCCAGCCACGTGGTTTCTCTGTCCACTGTCACAGCAGGGTCAGCTGCTGCCATCGCAAAGGGCATGAGCCACCCCTGGAAGCGGCCGACTCCAGCCCCAGCACAGCCCCCGGTGTGGCGGTTTTTCTGTTTCCAGTCAATTCCACACAAAAGACAAAGGGCAAACCTCTTGCTTCACACTGGCCACGTGGCGGCCTCGGAGCCGGGGCTGGTCCATGCAGATCCAAGGGGAGACGGGTCCTCCGGACGCCACCCCGACCTCAGGCCAGGTCCTGGGCCCCCAGCACTGTGGTGTGAGTGTCCCTCGGCTGCCATGGCAAATCACCCAAACTGGGGATGACAGAAACTTCTCACGTTCTGGAACCCAGAGTCCAAAACACAGGCGCCACAGGGCTGGTCCCCACGGACACACTGTCCGCCTCCGCCTCACGCAGCCTCCACTCTGCGCCTCCTACTAGGCGCCTGCCAGGGGGTGGGGCTACCTACCCCAGAGGACCTCACCTAACCTGACTACACCTGCAGAGATCTGATTTCCAGATGAGTTCACCTTCGCAGGTACTGCAGGTCGGATGTGAACGCATCTCTGGGGGACATCATCCGGCCCCCCATAGGGTGCCAGCGGGCTGACCTTGGGGGCGTCCGCTCCCTCCAGCACCCCAGGCTCCGGCCTCTGAGCTGAAGGGAGGACCTGATGCTGTGTGGGGAGCTGGGGCCGTCGATGCCACGCGGACACTGAAGGAGGCTGCAACAAATAACCGTCAGGGCAGGGGACACTTGAGGGCCAGGCCACTGCCCTGGCGCAGACACAGGCATCCTTCGCTCGCACCTGCACACAGGGCCTCCTGGGGCTGACACGGAGGTTTCTAGAAGCAGCAGGAGGAAGCCCTCGGAGCCAGTAAGGAGAGCTCAGTGTCCGTATCCTGCCCTCCCCAACAGGGCTGCCCCAAATCCTCCCTCATGACGGGTCTTGTACCAGCCAATCACCTCGGTCCTGGCCCTGCCCTCTCAAGGCCATCTGGCCAGCCCCCTCCTGTACCAGACAGCTGGGCCCTCACCCCTCGCACGGCCCATAATGACGCAGGGGCTTGGGGCACCTGGGCTAGGCTGGAAAGCCTCCGTCCCCACTCCCTGGGGTCCGTCCTGTGTGCCCAGGGCTCAAGGAGCCACCCCCTCAGTGCCAGGACCCTCGGGTCAGGGTGGGTCCCTTAACCCAGAGCAAACCAGGCCCTGGAGGCTGGGTGGGGCAGGGCCTGGGTGACCACTGGACCTGGTAGCTTCATGGGGGGCCCCCACCAAAGCCTGCCCCTGCTCTGAGCCCCAGGGTCCCCTCCCACCTCCGCCCCACCAGGGCTCCCCAACTGGGCACCACCCAAGACTCTTCTCCAGCCAGAGCTGGTCCCAGTGGCACTGGTGGCTGTGGAGCTGACACACCCTGGGTGCCCGGCCTCCCAGGCATCCGCTCCTCCGGTTCTGCCGGCTGCTGCTGCAGGGATTTCAGGACGTTGTCAACACCCGGGTGATTCCTGAGCCTGCTGTGCCCCATCCCAGGACTGCGTCCAAACCCCAGGACCTCAAATGTGCTGGAGACGGGCTCAGACGAGGGACTAGTCCAGGGCGATGGGTGCCCTCACGATGGGGAAATCAGGTACAGATGCGCAGAGGGACAGCCACACAAGGACATCGCAGAAGTGACCGTCGGCCAGCCTTGCAGAGAGGCCCATGGAGACACCACCTCGAGCGACCGGCCCCCGGGCTGGGCAGACAGACTCTTGCCGCTCTGTGGTGCTCTGTCGCAGCAGGAAGCTAAGATGGGCAGCGGGCCCCCCTGCCCGCCTGCGGGGCCCAGGCTTTGAGGCTGCAGCCGTGACCTCCCACGGCGGCCGCTGCCTGCACCCCAGTGTCGTGGGGGCCCTGCCGCCGGCCCAGCTTCACCACACAGGAAGCAGGAGGGGCTGGTTCCACCCAGCGGCAAACCCGAGAAGGGCGGCCCTTTCTGACTTTCCCTCCTGACGTCAGGGTGGAGACCTGAGGGCCCCGCAGTGACCTCTGCCCTGAGTCACAGCCTGTGCTAAAAATAACCACACACGGGCCCCCCGAGACCTGTACTTCACCCTTCAGAAAGGAGCCCACACTGGGGGACAACCCTGGCCACAGCCCTCCTCCCGACGGCCTGGCAGCAGGTGGCACCCTCCCCTCTCACGACTGTGGAAACTGAGGCCCCGGTGCCTGTCCTGCTGCCCCGTGGCCAGTGGGTGCTGGGAGGCAGCGGGGTGTGAAATCAGGCTTTCCAGAATCAGTTTGTCCCACTCCATGTCCCTGCCCGCTGCTCTTAGCGCCTGCGAAGACGCCGCCCAGACGTGTGCAGCGTTCAGCCTCGAGACAGCTTCCGCGTGAAGGCACAGCTCCTCCTCCTGCCCCCGCACCTGCGTCCTGCGACTCCGACAGCCACACAGCCCTGTCTCCTGCCACCTCACGGACATCGCAGTTTATACGCCATGACGACCTCCTGCTTCCCCGGCTTACACCTGGGGGCCCTGAGCTGGGAGGGTGACCCTGACCATACCGCAGCCTGCCGCTAGCTACAAACCCCATGTCTCCGAAACGGCCTCGCTAGCGCCAGCCCTGAGTCAGACTGAGGACACCGCGCAGGCCTGGGCTGGGTTTCCCGTGAGCACCTGGTGGGGGGTGGTCTCAGGATGGGGCCAGGGCCCCAGGCCTGTTGGGTTGGGGGGTGATGTGCAGGCTGGAGGGGCTGCCGGCCCCTGTCCTCTCGACCCGGGAAGCGGGATCCAATGGCACCTGCCTCCCAGGCTCGCGGGAGGCTCACCAAGAAGATGCCTATGAGCGCCCAGCCCAGGGCCTGGTGACCCCAAATCAACAACAAATAAACACACGGGGTGACAGTCGCTGCTAGACACACCCAGCCCCTCCTCCCTGCAGCAACCTGAGCAGCCTCCACTGAGACCCAGGGAGTCTGCGGGTGGCAGCCCTGAATGCAGAGTGTGAGTGC